>JAEAOA010001233.1:3035000-3040000 GCA_016746295.1 Potamilus streckersoni
AATACCAGTTAATTCCTTTATAGTGGACTGTGTGTTTACCTAAGATGTCTCCGTCAGGCTCACAACCCAAGTAACAGAAAATCCATAACAAATTTCATTGGCTGGTAGATATGCTCAAGCCGTTGACTAAAAATGTTCCAAAAAATGGGTTTCAACTTGGACCCTCTGTAGCAACAGACAACATACTAGCAGCATACATGGCCTCCCGTGCCATTGTGAAAACAAAGACTTCACTTACAGATACTTGTCCAAATTGTTTCTGCCTCCGGTGGGCTTTCATAATCACAACTTCTAAGCTCGTCGGTCACTCCGTCCAGTATAATGCCTGATAAAGTTAAGGCAAACATTTGGGCGGGCCCATATATTGAATTTTCTACCCTCCTGAATAACTCACATTTCAGTTACATCCGCACAGTACTGGTCCTGAACTTAGTATTATCACAAAAGAGAGGAACGTCTAGCTCACAATATTCTCTCTTGGAGCAGGTTCACTAGTGTCCTATTTTAAAAATATCCCCTGGTTACTGCCTCTCTTCCTTAACACATGGAATCTGTCCAGAACTTGAGGAGAGACGTGCTGATTGGAGGTACTATGAGGAAACATTGGACAATTGCTTGCTGAGTGGAAAGCAAAATTGGGTACAAAGCATCTAACATACTTCATGAAGGCTGTGCTAGAGTCGGGTCATAATAACTACACACAAAACAATCCCTCACAAATTGCAAGCTTAATTTATCCGAAATAAGTTTGTTTTAGTTACCACAATAGCGGTTGCTCTTAATCGGGATTTTCGTTCAATTTTCTACACAAGTGCTTTATTTGTTTAGAGGGATATTCATTCATTTGCTGTCCCAAACCAATTTTGCAGCTCTTTAAGGTACTTCCCCAATACAGCGAAGTGCAACCGCAGCAGCCTCACAACCAGCTTCTTCGTTTTTAACGATCCGAACAACCCCGAAACACTAACCCCAACACGAAACCTGTCAAAAATAGTGCTGTTCATTTGGATACCCAGGTCAGAATTGACCGCTTGCAATATTTTCTAAGCTGTTTGATCCTGCCACAAAGGAATACCTGCGTTTCGGTTTTCAAAACGATTTTGATATGGGGTTTAAAGGGGACATTGCAAACTCGCGTATGTCTGAAATCGTCTCGAGCTAATTCTCAAATTACTGAAGAAAAGATACTGAAAGAATTATCAATGGATTTCGTTTCAGAGCCTTTTTGTGCATAACCATTTCCCAATTTACATATTTCGCCCATGGGTCTAATCGAAAATGAATTCCTGTGTCTGTTAGACTAATTCGTCACCTCTTCTTCCCATCTGGCGATTTGATTAACGATGAAATTTCAATTCAACAATCGGCAGTACATTACAAAGGCATTGATAATGCCATCACATTCCGCATTTTTTCGATTTTCCCATGCAATATCATCGTTTTGGCTTTTGTGGCAGAACAAGAACAGCACGTACCCTGGATAGGAATGGAAGTTCGTCTTCCCTGGGACAAACTAGAAAACTGTAACAAACTCGTACATGACATCTTACTGGAAATAAAATTGTTCTCAATGATTTTCAATTTATCATACGTACTTTTAACTTTGCTTGCGCGGTAGTTTTGCAGAAACGAATTTTTCTTAGGTGACTCATCATCTTGACAACTGGCAACTCAAAACCGCATTACCAGATTAGACTAGCAAAGGAAGTAAAGAAGATTAAAGGGCCCAACAAACTGTTTAACGGTAGATCTTTATTCTTACCTGACATTTGGATGGCTTCCGATACATTGGACGTGAACACAGGTGCATCTACCAAAGTCGGATACGGTGCTATCCTAGGCACATACTATCTATATGGCATTTGGAATCAGACATTTGCATATCAAAATATAACGCTCGTAAAATTCCACCCGATCATTCTGGCAGTTGAGGTATATATATATATATATATATATATATATATATATATATATATATATATATATATATATATATATATATATATATATATATATATATATATATATATATATCCACACTTACAATCAAACCTTAGTGGAAATCATAAACATGCAATCCACTCTAGAAAAAAATCATGCAATCATTCGCAAATTTGTAATCTCTTGCCTTAAATTAAATATATTGTTCTGTGCAAAACATACATGTACCTGGTATACGTAACAGACTCACCGATGCCATTTCTAGCCAACAAGTTTCGAATTTCCACGCCAAGGCTCATTACGCGAACTCGCACCCTCACCGCATTCAATTTCTTCCCACTTTATTCAGCTATTGACCATTGGCTTCCAAACATAATACACCCAGCTAACATCATTCACCCAGCTACACAAAGCACAAATAGGCAAGATTAGACGCTATGTCAAGAGTGCACATTTGACACCTTGATTGAGTTATCCCTCCAAGCGTGAATAACCTATTGTTCCGTATTCATAGCGCACTTAATCAACAAGAAATGTGCCGCATCTTTGATATCTACTTTTGTTTTGGCATTTGGATATGTGCACAAATTTAACGGCTTCGCAAACCCTTCCTCCTCGTCCTTATTCAAAACCTAATTCAAACATTCACAAAAGTAAATCTCATGATGTCCATTTACCAATTGAAAAAGTTTGGATAAGCTTACAGTTTCTATGATGCCTACCTTATCGGAACATTTCAGGCGTACCATGTGTTCGGTCATGTTTACATTGTCTTTTCTTGCCTTTCTCAGAATAGGTGAGATGACAGTGAAAACAACTGTACGCCAGAATGATAATTTGATACAATTAGCTCAAGTCACTTTTTTCTACAAGCGTCTTAAACTTTTCAACACTTCAAACACGTCTCGAGACAATCATAAATATCGCATGTTGCTATCCATCAAAATTCTGCGACATATTCAGTAGCTCAGCTACAATCATACGTGAACGAATGAGCAACCAGTTTCCGGAGAAGAATTTAGTGCAGAACTTTGTGGCTTTGATTCTAAGCATTTGAATTCCCATTGTTTCAGAATTGGGACCTCTGAGAGGCGGCCCAGAAAGGCTTTCAGTGGCTACTACATAATGGAATTAGATCGCTGGATATTTGATGCATTTAAGAAATACAAAAGGTTAGGCAAATAGATCTCAGCTTTGTAACACTTCAATTACTTTTACCGAGATCGTCATTCTGTCACGTGTGCTACAGTCTCTTCAGGTCTCGTGGGTCTCATGGACATAGACTTCTGGGCATCGACCGTGCTTTGATGGGATATCATTCACTCGACTTGGACTAAACTGTGCCTACCTGCCATTTCGACTGCCAGAAACGTGTAAGGGTACTCTAACAGCTCCGGAAGACCAACAGCGCGATCAGGAAGTACGCATATACCGTTTGAAGTTTCTTTCCAATCTTACCTACATGGTGAATAAATCATAACTACCGGGGATTATGAGGGTGTTCTACTGCCCCGGCACTATAGAATTCATCGGTTTAATTATGATCAACATTTATATCTTCTTTTCTTTGATGCTGAACAATTTTAGTCTTAGCCTCACCCACTTTTGTGGCTGACAGATATGCAGCAAGCTCTATTTGCTATATTTCTGTTTATGGTGGTTGCGGCCTCAACAAAATTCTCTATTATACGTTATGACTCATTGTTCAATTTCTTAGCCGTTTACTCTACTGACATTGTACAAGTAGCTATGTAATGCTGTAAATAGCAAATTGTGTTTACTAAAATCATTTATGTTCAATACAAAGACACGAATGAGGACAGTATCAAGCACAACGTTTGTCTTTATTTTAATTATGAACCCAATTACTTTGACTTTGTAATATTTGCAAGACTGAGCTATGGAATTCTGTATTTGTACTCTCTATATTCCTTTCGACTCTTTTGATATATGCGAATTTAATTTTGCAATCTCATACAATAAATTAATAATATTGAACCCTGTGTTTTCATTCATTATCTTTCTGACAATAATTTGCACCCTCTTGTACATGTGTAAGAACACCTCACATAAATGTATTAACGTCAATTGTTGCCTCTTTCATTAGGTCGAAAGTGTGAAACCTAGGCAAAACACAATACAATTAGGTAATATAAATCTAGAACATTTTGATGTTTCAGATTTCTCAATTTGTTTGATCTTCTTAACTTGTTGAACTGCATATTCTACTGACGTACTCAAAAAGATGTCCATTAGACAGAAAATGATTTGCGAAACTAATTATAGAATCTTTCATGACTAGCTATAAAATAGTAATATATTATTTATCTAATAATCAAACCCAACGATCGTATTTTAGTGAATAAAAGGGTTTCCGGTATCCACCATTGCTCATAAAACGGCAATATGATAATAAATATGCAATGTAATGACGGGGAGTGATCCCATCATGCTTTATCATCACCGTCAGTCTGACTTTATTGCACAACACATTAGCTGTGTCTTAAAATGTACAGACTGACTTGAAAAAGAGAATTTTGGAGAACCTACCACATAACGAAGAAGACTGGTCATACAGCGATACTATATGACATATTATATATATATATATATATATATATATATATATATATATATATATATATATATATATATATATATATATATATATATATATATATATTAGTCAAAAAACTTGATTAAATTTCGGGTTAAGAGTGATTATAACTATATTCAATTTTACACTCGTTTTGATATCTATAAGCAAATTACTGATAAGGAACGTTATAGTCATGTCGGATATAGTTCATATACTCTGCATAATTGTCCCAACAAGTATGCAATAAGTTTTGTCCTTATGTTACAATACGATCTATCCCTTGATTAAAATTCTGTATCACTTTAAAATTAATGTCAAAATCTACGTTTCATCTAGAGAGTTATCGATATCTTATTATGGTACTTTTAGCGCATTATGACCTTAACTTAAATCAATTGAAGATTTTTTTATACAACGAAATGCTTTTCTCTTATAGAGTGATTGATGTCCTGAAAAACGT
>JAEAOA010001233.1:3045000-3102500 GCA_016746295.1 Potamilus streckersoni
TCCCTTTACTACTACTATGTAGACAGATATTTTGTAACCAGACAAAACAACAGGTGTTGGAATGCGATAAGCTCTGTCAACAGAATTGACGAATTTGTTAGAACAGCGTATGTGTGGAATATGATTATTCTAAAGACGGTAAATAGGTTTTACCACAAATTTTTTATTAGATAACAGGATGAAAATTAAACTGTGCATTATAACGTTTCAGTTAACAAGGCGGAAATTAAACTAGAATTAGAATGAAATTGATATTATTTTATATCTCATTACCAATGATTAATGTTTTAACTGTTGATATTAAAAATACTTCACTATCACGACTATAGATACTAAATTTTACTTTACCGCTCACACAGCGATGGAACTCAAACAAATCTTTCATTTCTGGTTTGTTCAGAGGATATTTTTTGTTGATAAAATATACCTTTGACCGATCGAGATCAATTGTGAGTTTAGTATAGTTTTGTTGGCTAATGGGGCTGTGAAAGTTTTTAAATTCCGCTAGCAACTTTTGATACAATTGTTCGATATAATTGAAATACACGCTATTATCAGAAAGTTTTAACTTGTCACGTGTTCCATTAAAACATATACCTGATGTTTCATTATTAAATTCAACTGTCAATTGTTTACCGTCCATCATTAGATATTTGATATTACTATTGTAGCTATTTGTCATTGTCAAATTTTCAAACATTATTTTATAAGTTTAGATAAAATTTCAGTTGGAAAAGATAATGTCGAGTATAGATCTATCATCATGACAATACCCAAGGGCAAATGTATCTACTCCATTTTTACAATAGCGTTTGTCATCAAAATTATACAATCCACGTTTCATAATGACATCTGTTTCGAGTTTATGATGATTAGTTCGCATTGCCATAGCTCTCATAAACTAACACCGCCATCAAGCGCATACCTGTAGTCATCAAATTTCATAAACTTTTTAACAAAATCACGAGGCAGACCTTTTGTTTTTTCGCTATTTTATTATTGTCCAATAATACGGCATACATTTTACTACGTAATCCGATAACGTATTTGATAGCGCTTGAGTTCATTTCATCTTTAAACTTACCAATAACCTTTTTATTTGTGTCGTCATGAAATTTACTGTCACGTGGATAATCGGAAAGATCAAACAGATGTCGATTATTGTACATGTCCTGATAGATGTCCTCACATTCGATTTCATATACGAGCGAATCAGTATCAGTAAACAATAATCTACTAGCCGGCCACTGATTTTTAACAAAAGTGTAATGAAAATCGTACATCAGCCACTTTGATAAATCTAACACTGCAGCTCCAACATAGATCGGCTTGTTTAGTTTTAGATTTACTTTTCTTTTTTGTATCGCAACAAGATTTTCCTTAAATATTTTCAAGCTCACAAAATCATCGTCTGACACATGTTTGTTTCTGCGATCGACATCATTAACTATTTCAATATTTACACGTTTCCTAATATTCTCCATCGTCTTACCAAAAACGGAATTGTTCATCAGTTTAAAGAAGTTCTTTTCAAACTCTGTTTTCGCTGCAGCCCTTCTTGAAGTGTTTGAGTTAATATAACCTCTCATCCACGGCGACTGATTAAATTTTAGTACACGATGAACTTTTCTCAACACAAGACCAGCATCGACTGCTTGTTTTAAAACTTTGTAATGCAAAACGTAATTTTTCTTATCAAGTAAATTTGGTACTAGTTTCTTGACCATGGAATGTTGCCTTGGTGATGCTAACGCTTGTTGTTCTTTTGATAACAAACTATAATCTATGACCATCGATTCCGCACAGAAAGGGTAATCGTTATGTAATTTGTGTAGCGAATTTGGATAATCAAGATCAACTTCAACGAAATAGGAAACATCTTCGGGTATCTTTTTTTCTGTCTCTGATAGAAATCGATCAGCCGTGATCCAATGAAATCCACCAAGAGGCATTGGTTCTGCCATCCAATACCCGTACAAGTTATTTCAATCTAGATAAATTATATACTTCGAAGGAAGGTCAGGGTTATACTGTTTCAAATATATGTTGTTTGCTTCAGCATACTTTTTTGTTATCACGCTAATACCGCCTCGGATACCTTTTTTAATAAAATTGAACATATCAACATCAGTCAGTAATTCCAAACTTACCTTACTAAACTTTAGCAGAGCATCCCATGACAGTCCAGGGGCAGAATAATACCAGCAAGGATCTAGTCCGTAATTATTATAACTCACTTCTCGAAAACTTTCAAAAACATCTGCTAATAATAACATGTCAGTTTTCAAATACAAATCATGATAATCACCAAAAGTCTCACAATCAAACTCTTTCCAGATATCTTGTGCATACCTGTACTCATCATCAGTTATATTTTCATTTTTAAGTTGAGAGTAAAATTTATCTTTGCCAGGTAAAGATGTTTCATCAAATTTACTCCAGTCGTCGAGGTATTCGTATGGAAAAACTCATTTTTTAGCTAGTAGATTAAATTTATCTCCAAAACAGTCTCTTAGGTTATCAAATTTACTACAACCTTTTACTAGCTCATCTAACGAGACTGCCATAAACTGCAGGCTGTCAATAAAACGCAATTTACCTAGCGTAACTGACATGTACTTTTCAAAATTATTTGGGATGCATTTGATGACGTTATCGAGTTTTAGACGAGATTTTGTATCAGGATCACCAAAAGCTTCTACCATAATATGGCTATCATATCCTCGAAAATTGTGAAGAATAACCGGAATAAAATCTGGAGCATGAAATTTTAAATTACACTGATTATGAGGCGCTCCACGATACTGTCCAGTCAAATGACAATGATCATGTACTTTTTTGTTGTCAGGGTCAAAAGCTTTTTCACAAATATGACAAATTTCTGCTTGCTCGTGATCGGATTCTTGTTGAGGTGTTAATTTTAACATTGGCGTTACTTTTTTCAAACGATAAGTAATATGATCAACTTCGTTAATCAACTGCTTGAGAAGGTAGATAGCTGGAGTTTTACCACGTTATAATTTAATTGGTATAGATAATCTAGAATCAGTACAACAAACTACCTTATACGCTACTCCACACGGAACATGATTTTGAACTTTTCTTGTACTCGATTGATTAAGATTATTTTCTACGCCAAGTACAGGTTGAAGTAAAGACTCAAAATCAGCGTATATAACGAAAGGAATTTTTAGTTTGTGATTATGATGGACAAACTGTAACACACTATCTTTTTTAGATGGCATTGTTATTTTTTGCACATCATTACAGTACTGCAAATGCTTTTGTAATGTTTCATAGTTAGCACAACCATGCAAGCAGCGGTAACAAAAGAACTTTTTGTTCCAATTTTTATTGTACTGTTTACCAACTAGTCCGTTAAAGTTTTTAATCCAAACGTAATGATTTTTGTAAAACAGTAAATTATTAGTCGATTGTGAAACTTTTTCTGAAATATATCTCAGGTATACATCCTCTTTTTCATCTAGTCCGAAAACGTTAATTGAAACATTATTTTGCTTTTCAAATTTTGGTATTTGATTTTCTGCCACAGGAAAGTTAATATCTTTAAAATTTAATCTAGACACGTGACTGATATATTTTTCAACGCGATCAGCGTGTTTTTCTGCTCGAAATAGTGCGGAAAGAACAGCCCATTGGAAGCACTTGTTATCTACGTTTTAGATGTTTATACAACATCTTTTACTTTTTATTTTGGGGCCCCGAGTGGCCGAGTGGTCTAAAGCGCTGTCCGTTACGGATCACTGCCATCTCACCTCTGTCTGCGTGTGTTCGTGTCTAGGATTCGGCGAATGTGGATATATGAGAAAGCATGCCAGTAGCTTCTCGTGGGTCAGTGGTTCTTTCCGGTGATTTTCCGGCTTCTTCCTCCACCATTAATACTGGCCGCCATGAATAGCCTATCATGTGCTGAAAATGGCGTTAAACACAACAACAACAACAACTTTTTATTTTTGGTGGCAGGTCGATGTATGAACTACCTCGTAATGCGTTATATTTCATCGTGTGAAACAATATTTCTTTGATCATTTCAAACTTCCAATCCGAACCTAATTGAGTGAATTCCTCTATTTCTTTCCAGATTTCTTGGTGTATTTCATCAGATAGTGATAACAGATCAGTCCCAAGCAAAACACGTCTTGATTTTGCGTTCATATAAGGTTCTGCAATTTCTTTGTTAGTTAATTCTTCCGTTATAACTAACTTTGAAAATATAACATGATATTGCACAAATAATCTGATACTTTTGTGTTTTTCGAGCTCACGTTTTACAGTTGTCTGTAGTAGGTGGTAAAGATTTGCTGCATTAAAATTTACTAAAACAATTTGATTATCAATCTGATAACTATTATCAAAACCTGCAAAAGCAGTCGCTATTTTATCAGGTTCTCCCATAAGACTTCTCTTAGCTATATCACGCAATTTTAACTTTATTATACTATAATGTAATATCTAATTGATAATTTCCTCACACTGCGCATGCGCTAAAAATCAATTAAAGATAAAAAATCGCCTATAATATAATGACAGCAAATCTAACAAACACTTGTGAGCAAGAAGCATATCAAATTCACCCAAAGTATAACTTTATCTCATACTGTGGATGCGCTAAAAATCAATTAAAGATAAAAAAATCGCCTATAATATCATGACAGTAAATCTGACAAGCGCACGTGAGCAAAAGATTTATCATGTTCACCCAAAGTATAACTTATACGCTGGAGATGTATTAGGTTCGGTTATTAACATCAAAACTAGAATATCTGTTGGCAAATTAACGTCAGCGGGTTATACGATTAGTGTAAAGAGAGATAATGCCTAGAGGATTGCAATGTTTAGAAAAGATTTTATTTACACATTGTTTTGCGATGATATTCCAGAGGGACAGCGTGTATATCACGTGAACGATAAAGTCACTGATGACAACATTGAAAACTTATCCTTAGAAGACGAGTTTCAGCCACATCCTGTCTTTGATTTATACGAGGCTAACGATCGCGGTATTATTAGAAACAGAAAAACTAAAAAAGTTCTTGGTACTATGAGTAATATGGGATATATCAGGGTAACTGTTAGAGGAACATCGCCAAATCCAGTTCATTATTATGGTCATCGTTTTATTTACGGTGTGTTCAACGGATCTATACCCAATGGTCTTCTTATTAATCACATCAATAAGGGTAAAGACTGACAATCGATTGGAAAATCTAGAACTAGTTACCCAACAGGAAAATGTAAGAAAAGGACGAGGTGGTGGTATTAATTTTAGATGTCCAGCAAAACCTGTTATTTCAAAAAACTTTGAAGCGAATGAGGAGATCGAATTCAAATCGATTTCAGCTGCGGCGAAATATTATAAGATAAATCCCGCAGTCGTAAAATTTGTAGCTGATGGAGTAATGAAATCAACTTTTTCAAGCGAATACGATATGATATGATATGATATGATAATCAATAATATTTTGTAATTCAGTTTTAGTCAAGCAATGATGAGCAAATGCTATGATATCATCGTGATTAAATTTTAGCGTCGTTACTGCACTTTCATTAATTTTATTTTTTTTCTGCTTCTGTTAGCAATATTTTATGAGAATCACCTTGCATTACAATAACGTCAACACTATAATCCAACAAACATTTTCTTACCGCTTCGGCTAGTTCGTTGTAATTTACTATATTAACTTTTTGGTAATATTTTATCTCATCAGTCATCTTATAACAATAATTTAGATAAAAATATATTATAATAATGGACTTGGTGAAACGACTCGCTGTTCTCTACAAACAAGATACTAGCGACAAAGTCGCCAGCCATAAGGTCGTCAGTGATGAGATCACATTTTCCAAAGATTTCATAGACAAATCTATTAGTTATAATGAAGATGATATTTTACATAACAGCGAATCTGGTGATGATGGTGAAATAGTCACTGTTGCTGACAGATCAAATTACAGCAGACCAACAACTAAACGATATAATGTCAAGTATCACATTGCAAAAAAAATAATGAAATTTAATTTTACCGTTGCCGAACAACAACAGTTTTGGCAGCTAATCAAACCTTTCTTAAACATCAGAATTCCAGGCCGACAGAAAAATATCAAATTCGATTTCATATTTGTCAAGATTTTTAATCTAATGACGATCTCTGACGATCGTAAGCAGTATATAATATCGTTATGTAAACCAGTAAAATGTAAATCTGTCAAACAAAAGTATGAGAAAATTTATAATAACATTATATCATAATCTGCTTAGTTGGGATCCAACTGTTAAATTTATCGCTATACCCACGCCATTTGACTAAACTTTTATTTCTTTTTTTTCTAATCACTTTCTCGATAACAAAAACATCCTGCTCAGTTTTTTGTAGTTCTTGTTCATAAAAACTACCTACGATCGGTTCCCCTGCCAGATCTTTTAAAACGTATGTTACAGGTATTGTGAAAAGTACCTTATCAACCACAAAAACTTCTTCGCTCCAGTTTGGAGTAAATCCTTTTGCAAATACCTTTTTATGTCAAAGAAATTCTAACTTTATCACCAACCTTAAATTTATGTCTGCGGTACATGTTTTCAATTGGTAATATTGGATATAAAATAGCTTTTTTAGGTGTCATTTTGATGGTTCGATGTTTCGTGTTATTATATTCACCTACGATTTGAGAAAGGTCATCGATGTACCTGTTGGTGTTTTTAGCAGTCATATGTTTGTGTAATTTCTCGTTTAGCGTGCGATTAAATCTCTCAACAACAACGCTTTTACCTTCGTTTCCTGTAACATACCTTTTTATATTATTTTGTTCTAGAAACTGTTCAAACTTTTTGTTAAAGAACTCGGATCCGTGATCAGTCCAGATTTTATTCGGTTTTCTTTCTGTACTCATTATTATTTGTTTTAGCGCATCAGTCATTGAAGTTCCTGTCTTATCCGAAACAGGTACACTGAAAGCGTATTTGCTAAAAACATCTCTAACATTAAACAAATACCTTTTGGAGCACCATCAGCGCCAACGTTAAACTGAGCTAGATTGGATACATCCACCAAATCTATTGCCCAGTTATCATCTACACCATTAGCGACAACTTTACGTCGTGGGAACTTTTTTAGGTCTGTGCAGCTCGCCAGCAAGATCATCGTATACTTTTTTTCGAGTCCGAGTTTATATTTTGCTCCTATCATTCCCTGAACAAATCTTCTATCAAAACGTTCTCGTAGATTTGTTGGCTCCATATCACCTAATTCGTCTAACATTACTTTATCACAATCTGCTTTCGAGTTTTCATGATCACGATAACAGATATCATGACGCATCGCTATTGCATCCACTTGATTATAAGGCTCTTGACCTGGCAATGGATTGTCGTTTTCATCTAGTTGTTGATCTAGCAGATTGTAAGGTCCTGTATACCGATGACCTGGCAATGTCCAACCGCCTTTTGGTTTTGGTAATTTTCCAATAATTTTATGTATATCTATACCTGACCCTATTATTTCTCTGTTGTTACAACATTGTCAGTATGCGACAATTTTATTTTGCTCAAGACACAAATCTCTGTCAGAATCACAGTTGCATATCATTCTATATTTTTAGTCGTCGACTAAAATAATATCAGGATAACCAGATCCTAGCGACATCTCTGAGGATACTGTCGCTATGGACACTTTCTTTAAAAACATATTTTTTCTTTTTTCCGCAGACTGCACAAAAACTTTTTAATATTATCCTGTTGTTTTTTGGTTTTTTTCTGTTGTTTCATTAATATTATCTGTTTTAGTTCTACACTTGAGACAGTATGTTGATATTATTATATTTTAAGTTTAGATAAAATTTATTGCGATCTCATCATTAGCGTGAGAAGGATGCTTGTCAAACTGTAAAATAAATTTTAAAAAATTAAGATTTCTGCTCATCTGTTGGATAAACATAATACAATAATATCCGCAAGCAGACGTTCCAACAGGTTGGAGTTGATTTGATGAATAATATATCTTTTGAAATTTTTTGTTCATATACTTTTTTATTACATCGCTTGGAGGAAGTCCAAACGAGTCAAAATAATTATTATTATAAACTGCTACCCAATGTGTGCCGGATCCGTCATTAAAATCTTGTATATTAATAACACACGAACTTACAGCTGATGGTGATTTTATTGCTGCGAGTTCGTCTTTAGAATAAACTCCGTGAAATCCAGGAACCGCTTTTAACTTATCAATGATATCAAAATTACTCAACGGGGTGTTCGAGTTCCCGGTAATGATAGACCACGTCCGATTCCTAAAAGATTTGGCAGCAGACTTCCCGCTAGTCCCACCAAAAGTGGAGCGAACGAAATAATTCCTCCTTGTTATGGTTGATTGCATATGCATTTGCATTTTGGTGTTGGCGATTTTGTTTTTGTTGTTTTCTTTTTTTTTTTTTGTTGTTGGCGATTTCTTTTTCTTTTGTGGCATTATAATATATCATTTACATAAAATTTACAATTTTTTTATTCCACTTCCACGAATGATACCATTACCTTCGACTGCTTTCTTCCTGGCGCCAGATATTGCTCCAGACGCTGCTGCTAGTCCTAATGTGCCTAAGACTGTTAAAATTTTAGGTATTATTGTACTAGTTAATACTGATAATGCTGGACCAAGAAAACCACCTTTAACGACAATGTCGTTTGCCATCGCTGTCATTTGTGCAGCACTCAAATTTAAAACAAAAGGTTTTTTACGATCATACTTTTTTACTTGAATTTTTGTTAGCATTAATTTTGTTAAAACACCATCAGAAATATTAGGATTGATTTTTAATGATACCTGTTCTTGCTTTGCAAAAGCAGGTACTAATTTTTTAACCTGGCCATCAGTCAAATATACTTCTTTTTCAATATATTTTGTCATTTTATATAACAACTGTCGATTAAACTTGAACTGTCATTTTACCTCCAATAGAATCTACCGTGATAAATCTATCACTAATCACTAATGCGTATACGTACAACGGCGCTACTGGAACTGCCCCAAGTGTCCAGGCAATTTCAATATCCGCTGTACTGTCTACAATTCGCTCGTTATGTTTACTAACATCAAAATGAAATATAGGATAAAGTGTACGAAATTCCTCTGCTGATATTTGAGTTCCATCTTCAACATCTTGATATTTTTGTATTGCGTCAAGCAGGTACATTTACGGTCGAGAAATATTTTTATTAACGTCATCAGCAAAATTGCACTCGATAGCTCGTTCTGAATATTGCTTTGAATTTAATCTAGCGTATATTCGTCTGACATCAGAGTGATCATATATTGCATTATTTTGTTGTTGGTTACCTCGTCGGGCTTGCTGTTGAAATACGACAAAGATATTTCTCGGCAGTTGTTCGCTTGAAGTTGTTGTGACCCTCCATGTGTAGTCAGTAGTATTTGGAACCGCTGTCTGATATATCTTATGCTGCTTAAAATAAATTCTGTTTGTATGCTTATCAAGCATGCTATTTAGTTCTGACATTTTAGTGATTGATGGTGTTATACGTGACATCCACAAAGCAATTTTGTTTATAATAAACTGTACATCAACCCCTCCAGATCTAAACAAGCAATCGTTTTGGTCTGCTCGATCTAAAAAAAGTGTATGTTTTACTCCGCGAAATACTTTATCATGATCGCGACAAAAGCCAAAAATCATACTTAGTGGAAGCATCATTGTAATTTGACGTGATCCTGCTGCAAGTTTTCTTCGCCTAGCAAAACCATCGTTATAGCGTGGATTTCTCATCAAGTGTGTTAAGAAGTAAATTTAACATCGCAGTACCGTTTGCATCTGCAGCTGGTGGTGTTATATTTAGATTATTAAAAGCTGCTGTAAGAAAACTCTTGTAGCGTCTGCATTAGCAGCTGCACTTGGTGCAGCAATACCTAGCGCGTCTGCATTAGCAATGAGAAAATTTCTCACAATTACAGCATTTGCATCAGCATCAGCTCCATGTACTATAGCGCCTCTCTTTAAAAATTCTGTTGATTCAGCTATACCCCGTCCAGTATCTTTAAACCGCATCATGTTAGTTGCAGTTGATCTTGATTAATAGTCGGAAAACGAAATAATATTTAAAATTGTACTTGAAACTTGTAGATGACTTGAAATATCTTCTATAGTTTGATTGGCCAGTTGATATCTAGCACTTTTGAATAAACACCAGCCGTTATTTATAAGAGCTACTTCTGCTCCAACTGCAATTGCAGTAGGTGGATTGGATACTGTCATAATCTGACCACGAACTTCTAACATAGCCTTATGTGGCAGTAGAAATACATCTTCGTCTCTGGTGTTAAAGTTTCTAATACCAGCTTTATTTGGTTCGTTAGAATTTTCATCAAGATACTCAACAAACTCGAATTCTGTCACATTGTTGTCGATGTCATAAGCTTCTGTTAACTCGAGATAATTTTTAACAGACATTTTATTTTATTAGATTATATAAAATTTTATTGCGGCACTGTTACTTTAGATATTAATTTTTGTATCATCTGCTCCCCCTTTGGTGATAATATTTTTTTTGTTGTTGTTATCATAGCTTTTTGAGTTTCTTTTGTTGGAGCGATTTCTGAGATAGCTTGTTTTATTTCAGATGCAGTCGGTGGATCAACTTTTATTTTATCAGCTATTTTTTGTCCCAACGCAGTCCCAGCGGCAGATGCAGCCCCAGTTGCAAAAGCTTTACCAGCGTCAATAGCAATTGGTGCAACTTTACGTGCTATACCCGGGATATTTTCAATAACTTTAGTAAAAATATTTCCAAAAAATCCTCCTACTATTTTTCTTCGATAAACTTTTTTTCTTTGTTTCATTATATTTGATGTTGCATAATTTTTACTTTTGCTCACGTAGATGTGAATAATAAGTTACAACTTCATTATTCAATTCCAACTGTTTTCCTGATTGATCTGTCAACTGCATTATTATACTTGATATTTGATTTTCAACATTTAAAGGATAATAGATAATATCTTGTGGAGTTATTTGCATGAGAGAACCTGGCGGAACTTCAAGTGAGAAACTGTAAATTGTTTGACCTTTGCTGCCTTTTGATGTATAAGAGCCAGAAGCAATAGAGCAATTTACTAATATTGTATTTACTTCTGTTATATTTACTGGCAGTTCACTGTCATATGTAATAGGCTGATCAAGAGCAGTATAAGTTTTTTCAGTAAATCCTAACAGTTGTGCAATACTTCTTTCTCTTGGTTCAAGATTGATTGCTATTTTTTCAAAGTTATCCTAGTTCGCAATGTGTTATAATTTGCTGCCAATTCAAAATTATCCTCAGCTTTTGTTATGAGCTCTTTGATTGCCTTGTTTAGATCTTCAATATTATAAGCTCCTTGCGGAATTTTTATTTTTTTTGTTGTAGATATTGGAGATGTTGTAATCATAGTAAAATACATTTCATCGTTAACATCATTTTTCACGTTAGATATAGCATTCCAGCAAGTACAAGAAATTAATCCAATTTCATATTGTTTTGTAGGATCTAGTTGGATAGGTGGAATATAATTTACTGAAAAATTTGCGCTATCTATCGCAGACTCACTAGAGTTTAGTAATAATGTTGTTTGCATTCCTTTAATATTATATCATTTTACAAAATTAAGTCGCCGCGATTAAGTCGCGGTGTAAAGTTTCATACTCGTCAGATGTTAATAATTCACTCGATCTTAGATGACCAAGTATGTCAATGATTTCATCATCAAGTTCAACACTAACATTCCCAGCTTCCTTTGATGATATTAATAACATTAATCTACCTATCATTTTAGTAGTTGATGTAAATATTTTTACACCAGTTCCTGTTCTTACTTCTCTACTTTTCCCTACACGAGTTTTATCAAAAGTAAAAAATTTCCTTTTAAAACTCCACCCTTTAGCAAAAGGTTTTGATCTACTATTTTCTGCTGTTTTTTTAAACGTAAGAGCAATAACACCGTTTCTCATTCTTTCATAAAGTGGAATCATATTATCAATCTCTGTAACCGTGTTTAATTCATTTTTAGCAGCAGCTCCGTCTTTAAATATTACATCTAATCTATCGAGTAATGTTTGATATTTTACATCAGTCCACTTGCTTATATCATCAATACCCCTTATATTTTCAATCTTTAAAAACTCACCATATTCAATACCTTTTATCTCATCATTTGCTCTTTTTGTAAAACAAAATCTTTGATCTCCAACTTCCATAAACTTTACAGTAAGCTCACCAACACTTTGTTGCTCCTCTTTGATATCTTTTATATCTCCTGATAAATTTTTATAATATTTGTTATTCCTTGCGTTGTTAACTCTGCTAATCTTCGCTCAAGTTTCAGCGGATTGTTTATCAGTCGATCTGTTTCAGCTTGTCTAGCCGCAGGATCAGCTATATTTGCTGTAAATGCCTCAATTAGTTTTCTTTTTTCTTCATCAGATCTAGTAACAAGTTTTGCAGCAGCTGCTTCCTGTTGTTCTTTAACAATTCCAACCAAGCCTTTTTCCTGCAGTTGTTTAAGTTTTTCTTCTGACAGTGGTTTAGTTTCAGGTTGTTTACCTAATAGTGCTTCAGTAACCGGCTTGAAAATTGTAGCTGTTGCTTCTGTAGCGGTTACTTGCCCACGTCGTGCTTGTTGTACTTTTTGCTTAAGCGATGTCTGAGATTGAGCAAGTTTTTTTAGATCTTCTATGTGTTGTCTGTATCTTGCTAGTTTGTCCATTATTATTATTATAAATTATGTAAAATTGAAACCCTTACTGTAAGTAAGTGTCAATACAACAGCGAAACATTTTAGTTGGATCATTTGTAAGTTTGTCAAATAAGAAAAAGTTGTATTTATCTTTTATAGCATTATGGTAAAGTTCAATAAACTTATCTTTTGTCACGTCACCGCGTTGTTGGCTTGTTTCTAACGTCAACATTGTCCAGTCCTGGAAATAATATCAAACAACCCGTATTTCGCCGAATAAATCTGTCAACATTATAAAATCCTTGAGCGAGATAAACAGAATTACATTGTTTGTTACGTGACAGTGAGAAATACGATCTTATTTTGTTCATCTCCATGTTATTTAGCGGAATATCGTCAAAAACTACTATCTTATGTTCATCTGCATCAAGTTGATTAGCTGGAGTAAGATCTTCTGGCTGCCTAATTATAAAAAAATCTTCACCAGCCTTAAGTTCATCACGAAGTTTGTCATTATAATCGCTTAATAACTCATACTTATCTTGCTGTGGATTGATTGTGTAAATATAGACTCTATCGTAGTTAAAATTATCACCAAGAAGCAAGTTCATAAGCAAATTTGTTTTTCCTGATACAGTTCGCCCAACAATAAGATAATGACAATCAGGAAGTTCTTTGTTATGTTTGTGTTTCACCAGCTTCTCTGTATCAAAGTTTAATATCGACGATTTTGCCATTTTGTATAATATTAAACTAGTGTTGATAATTTTATCTAAGACAGTAAAGAATGAGTTACTATACAAAATCTGGAACACTATCAGGAGATTTATCCACAAAAGGTTACCAAGGTGACTTATCCAAATATGCAACTCTTGATCAGCTCAAAAATGAAATCAATAATTTACTAAATCTTACCAGTCTAGAACCAGATTAAGTCATCATTTTCCAGGACAAAGAAGGACGATTAAAAACGAGTGATGTAAAACTGCCAGATGTACTTGTACGAATTCCTAATGCGGTTGCTGATATTATCATGACTTTTAACAATCAAGGTAAGATACAGGATTCTGGTAGGTCAGTAAATGATTTTGTTAAAAAAAGCTGGTGATTTATTTAATGGGAATATTGTTATGAACCAGAACAAGATTACATATCTTGGATATCCAACTACAGATGGAGACGCTGTAACTAAGAAATATGTCGATGATCAGGACGTTCCAATCAGTAATGAAAAAACAGCGCTCAAAAATGAATTTACCGGTCACGTAAAAACGTTTTTAAATTTTCGTAGAAACATAAACACGCTTAAAGATGATTTTTTTGGAAATCCATCAATTGTTAACATTACACTCGCTAATATTAACACAAAACTCAATGATATCAACACAAATCTCAATGATATTATTAGTGGAATTCCTAATATTGTTGAGAAAACGAGTATGGTTAAAATTCCTCACAAACAGATTAAAAATATTGTGTATACTGTTGATACTGGTTATACTGGGTGGACACCAAAAAATAATTCTATCAAATATATTGCAGAAGTTACCGGTGTATATAGATTGTCAGTGCTTAGCAGTGCAAAGTTTAGAATATCTACCAAATATCTATTTCGTCATCCAAATGATGACTCATCTGGAGTATTATCTGTAATAATAAACAAAAATTCTGAAGAAGAATTTGTACTTGAACCAGTTGATAAAATTTTAAAATTAGCAATTTTTCTCTGATGTTTGGAATTTATAGCTGAACAACCAGCTCTTATTATGGATTAACCAAACATAGGACTATGTGAACTAATATTATAATGAAAAGAAGTATAGTTGATTTCAATCATATTTCAAAAGATATTCCAAAACAAGATGTAGACGCATTAATACAATACTATAAATATTATCACAAAAAACTTTGTTGCGTGAAAAAATGTTACAAATACTACAACAAGATCCTTCGAGTAATATCTTATCTACCCTTGTTAATGACCAGTTCTGGTATAATTTCAAGTGGGGTATCATTAAATCCTTTTTTTGTTAATCATATCCGCTATTGGTGTGCCACTTTCAGCGGCGTGTAAAAAAGTAGAACCAAGACTTTTGATAAAGAAGCACGGTTGTTTAACATCAATTAAAACTTACAAGAAACTACTTGATCAGATTCGGTCTTACCTACGAGGAGTTAAATATAATATGGATGATTTATTACGTGAATTTCGTATTATTGACAATATGTTAACAGATATTCTACCAATGAGGGTTAGCAAGTATGAAAAAAATATCACAAAAATATGAGTAACATAAAATTTTATCTAAACTTAAGATATAATATAACTAAAATAATATCATTTTCATTATAATGCTAGTTTAATTTCCACCTTGTTAACTGAAAAGTTATAATGCACAGTTTAATTTTCATCCTGTTATCTGATAAAAAATTTGTGGTAAAACCCATTTGCCGTCTTTAGAATAATCATATTCCACACATACGCTGTTCTGACAAATTCGTCACTTCTGTTGACAGAGCTTATCGCATTCCAACACCTGTTGTTTTGTCTGGTTACAAATTATCTGTCTAAATAGTAGTAGTATAGAAAAGAGGGTTTTGGCGGGGGTGGGGGAGGAGGTGTGGGAGGGTGGTGGTGGGCCAAAACCCTCATTTCCCTATGAGGGGGTGGGGGATAATTTAGGACTATAAGTTATACTTGTTTGGAGGGTAAAAAAGTGAGCTAAAACCCTCATTTAATTTATACTTGTTTGGAGGGTAAAATAATAAAGTGGGCTGAAACCCTCATTTCCCTATTTTGGAAAAAGGGGTGGGGGATAATTTAGGACTATAATTTATACTTGTTTGGAGGGTAAAAAAAATAAAGTGGGCTGAAACTCTTATTTCCCTATACTACTAAATTATCCAAAATTTTGTATTGTTGGGGAAATTACCATTGTGGCAATTGAGGAATAACGATGTTTTATTACTAACAAGCTTGTCTTTTGCTACCTCTAGATGAAGACTAATCCTTATGCCAAAAGCGAAAGGAAATTGTATTTTACTACCATTTTCTTTTGGACCTAAAGATCACATTCTAAACAGGATTAAAAACATGTTCGATATTATACTGATAAGTAGACGTTGCTCAAAACAAATCAAACAAATGCGTCTTGAGCAATACATGTGTCTTCTAAAAACATTTTACAAACTGTCGAGCAACTGTCATACTTATTCAACCACTTAAAAACATTATTTCATACAGGTTATGTGATATATGTACGGGTAACTTGTTTAATTAGGTTATCACTACTCCAACCCCCACAATTCCTTTCTGAGGACTCAGGAATATAAATGTCGTGAATGCCAAAGAGAAGAGCAACATTTATGAAGGTCATACTTATGAGCAACCATTATTAAGGTCATACTGAGGAATCAATATATATATATATATATATATATATATATATATATATATATCTATATATATATCTATATATATATTTATGAAAATAAATATATATATATATATATATATCTATGTATGTATATATGTCTATATATATATATATATATATATATATATATATATATATATATATATATATATATAATGAGACTTCGAATTTGACGGTTTTACACTTTTTTGTCTACATCTTTGTTATGAATGGCGTTTTGAAAATTTCTAAATTTATTCAGAACTAGTGTGATAATGTGCATCGAAACGTTATTCTTTCATGCATACAAACATACATAAGTACGTACGTACGTACGCACGCACACATACAGACAGACATGCATACATACATACATACATACAGACAGACAGACAGACAGACATACATACATACATACATACACACACGTACATAAGTAAGTACATATATCGTACGTTATTAAAATTATATTGCTCTTTTTGTAATTCTTTCTTTTGCATCATAAAATAATATGTGGCTTCATACAACTATAGTCTTTCAAAGATGAGTAAACGTTACATGTTTAGAAAGACAAGATTAGCCCTATTTTAAGTCTCTAAAAAGTGTCTATCTCTACTATTTGAAAACACGTCTGCAAAGGGACTCAAACAAAATTCTCAATTTTCACCATTTTTGACTCATAAAAGTCTATCGAATATTTAACTGAATAGGCTTAAAAATATCATATTCTGAATATTCTTTCACTTTTTTCGAACATTGTGAATAACAGAGAAAATATATAGCGTTTCCAACAACAGTCTAAAAAGGCAAATACATTCTCAGTTTTAAACAGGAGTGGTGCGCTGCATCATCATGCATGGTACATAATTTTGGTTTCCCTATAACTAGTTTTGGAAATTACTAAATTATCTCCCACAAATTGAGTTATAGTATTTAATATATCACTTTTTGGGGGTCTATCTAAACGGTCAACTCTACGTCTGATTGTCCTTAAGAAAATTTAACAAATGAACGATTTATAAAATTAACTTAAACAATTTTTAATAATATATTTAAAATTTGCATGAGTAAAGTACTTTTCATTTCCACTTTTTTCTTACGTTTCTGTTATATCGCAAAACAAAAATATTAGCAGAAAGGCATTCCATTTCTCTTATTACTGATTTATATGCCCTACATGCATTCTATCTTGTGCAAATATTGTATCCATTCACCTGGAGATTAGTATCTATTTAAGTGTGAAACCAACAAAACAGATTATTCAAAATATTATATGAATTAATTGACGCTTACAGCGCATTTGAACATGGAAATTTAAAGAGCGCAAAAATCGATTCAGTAGACGATTAAATCAATAAACAAGAGCATTCATTATAGCTTTCTTGCTTGATGCCGTAAATAAGTAGCGGTATCGGATGCACTCAGTTTGAAGAGCTGATTAGTGCTATATTAGTCAGTGATAAATGAAGGTCTTACTTTCAAAGTTTTCTAGCACAATCACATCAATGTCAATTGTCTTTCTGTTTTAGCTACAACAACACGAATTTTAGATAATTATTTTGTTGCTACCACTATTATCACTAAGGCAATAACGTTAGTCGTAGCAGCATCTGGATTATAATGTCAATCACCTTATTGCAGCAGACAAGTAGGTGCGAAAATTGCTAAGATAAACTAAAGCTAGGCTTATAATAGCAAAAGCTGTACTATCAAATGATAAATATAACGATTTAAAACAGCAAGGAAATTTCAACACTCAGATCATGTACAGAATATAGCGCAGGTAGGCGATAAGACATAATATAATTTATATAATTTAACCTAGTATTAATTATAGTAATTATACCCCTGTTAAATGTAATTTGTTTTTGTTTCTCAAGACGTCGGTTGCATGTAATCACATATTTTATTACAAGTTTGAGTGGAAACGGGCTTAAAATAAACTCGTTCATAATTCATTCAATATTATAACTTAAACAGTTCTAGCCATTGAAGTATGAGAATAATGTATCGCTCGATAAGGAATAATATTGCAAGAAATCTTAGATGGCTAAAAATTTGTTTCCATATGAATCTACTTGATGTAGAAGGCAAACAAATTTCCCAACCTCCAAAGAAAATTAATTAAATTATTAATACATACGATATACTGAAAACTTTTAAAAAGGTGAACATAAAAAATAACACAAATTAAAAATTAAATGAACTATACAAAATTAAGTAAGAAAATAAACGAAAATACATCATAATACAATGTACATGTCTTACTGTTACGCAGAATCGTTAGTTAATTTATTGGTTTGTCGGTTATTAATTAAAGTTGTTCGTAGTTTTATTTAATTAGTTGATTTGTTTCTAATTTTATTTACGCTGAGTAAAGAAGTAACATGTCCTAGCTTAAATTGTTCTATCTCTCAATTTTGTTTAGGATTGTAACATGCTTGAAACCGAGTGGGATTTCTCTGTTTGGACTAAATGAATAACACAAAACACAGGGTGATGAATGATTGGAAATTATAAAATGAAATACTAGATATATATGTAAATATAAAACAAATACACTTTTTCTCACATTGCTATCATACAATGGATGTAATTTATCCTACATAAGCTCATGAAATAATAAAGAAATAAAAAATAGCAAATTATGAAATTATGATTCTTTGGCCTCTAGCCTAAATTAAGAGGCACAAATATAATATGTATCATGTAAAAATGAAAAATGAGATTCACTTCATCTTTTATACGCATTAAGTTTTGAGATTCACGAAATCTCTTTAAGATAAACAGACAACGGAAAATGAGCTAAACTTATAATCTTATTACTATTATTTCGACTAAATAATTACTGTATATGATTAGATTAGCAGAAATGTGATGGTTACTTTTAAAATGTTGTAACGTTCAAAAGCCTCTATAGTGCCCCTATTTAAATGTAGTTGAACTGTCTTCTTGGTATTCAGTTCAGAAACTTTATTCTAAGCACACAAACACTAATTAGAATTGTTGCTCTTTTATCGCAAAACTAAAAGAAATTACCGGTTGAGTCCCACAAGGATGTTGCAATCTAACATGAGTTTAATTTTAGTTTTTATCTTCCTTATAGGTTTTTTTCCACCGATGTAAGCTCCCTTAGACATAGTATGGCTTATACTATTACAGGATGCATTTTTTAAAAAATATTCTAAAGTAATCAAAATCCTGTCATAAAATAGTTCATTGGTTTCAATGATAGAATTTTAAAATTTTCTTGCTTTTCACACCTGTTATTTGTTATAAATAATAAGATGAAAAATAGGCTTAATGAAGGATTCCGTTAAGATGGTGACGAATTGTAGATCAGGGAAGAAATGGTTACAAAGGACAATTAATTAGAAATGTTTGAACGAAAGTAAAGAAGAAGAATTAGCATAGTTATGCACGCGTGAAAGTAAACGGCTCTAAGAAGATTAATTTGCAACCCATGTACACAGGGGGACACATTTCATCAAAGTGGATAATTTAGACAGGGTAAATTACAGGTGCTTGAAGCTAAAAGGAAATTTTTCAGCAACGTGGAAAATATATCCATTATTTCAACTCTTGAATTATATTCACGCTTCTGTGATCAATTATATTTATATTTGCATTGATAAAATGAAATTATTTATTCCTAAATAATATTTTCGTTTTATAAATACCTTCAAAAAAATAATCACAAGATAATTGGCTGAAATAACACGCGGTATGTACAAACATTAAAAAGCAATTTCTTGTTCCAGATCTCAGTATTTTTACGAAAAAGTTTCTATAAATTAATATCGTATTCGTCACTTACTTGACACAAAGTCATTTTCAGTATCCACCTTGGAATTGATATTGAGAACAAATGACCAACAATCAAGTTAGAAATGACTTTCATATCAATTATATGTCAGTCAGATGTATAATCGTAACTGTTGAAATCTTCCAATTACTGACTAATGAGAAACACTTCAACTTGACCTCTTTAGTCTATTTTGCCCATTATTGCC
The DNA here is from genome assembly GCA_016746295.1 of Potamilus streckersoni. Classification (NCBI taxonomy): domain Eukaryota; kingdom Metazoa; phylum Mollusca; class Bivalvia; order Unionida; family Unionidae; genus Potamilus; species Potamilus streckersoni. Next base: position 3,065,161 of record JAEAOA010001233.1, read on the forward strand.
TCTTCATGAACGTACGTACAAACAGTAAAAAGAAATTTATTGTTCCAGATCTCAGTATATTTACGACAAAGTTTCTATAAATTAATATCGTATTCGTCGCTTACTTGACACAAAGTCATTTTCAGTATCCACATCGGAAATGATATTGAGAACAAATGACCAACAATCAAGTTAAAAATGACTTTAACATCAATTATAAGTCAGTCAGATGTATAATCGTAACTGTTGAAATCTTCCAATTACTGACTAATGAGGAACACTTAAACTTGACCTCTGTAGTCTATGTTGCCCATTATTGCCTCTTCATGAACGTATCCCATCTAAGTTCTCTGGTCAATGGGATTTGATTTGCAAATGTATGTTGATATAGTACGATTAGTTCCTACATTGCTAAAAATCTTATAAAGTAGATATTTCAAATATCTAACGATACAAAACTTTAAAAAGAACTTTTATATATAGTACAAAGAAAGATACTAATTTAATGACATCAACAGTGAGCCAGAACCTTTATAATAAAGCAAGGCAAATTTGTTTCCAGAAAAGGAAAGATAAGTTACAAACTATCAGACCTTAATAAAATGCTTGAAAATATGTTGGGGTGTACATATTTCATAACATTGTATTCATTTTAAAAAGAACTAACCACAAATATCGTTGCATAATCTTCAATGTATCTCATTAGCTTGGATAGTTTAAAGACGGATATTGTGGCTTCAGGACAATTTTTCTCTCCCAAGATAATATAATTTGGGGAGAAAAGGAAATTTGACGTGATCCCTAATGTTTCATTTTATGTTATACTATTGTATTTAGGTTCAACGACCATACTTTGGAACAATGCATATGCGATTAGAAAGCAACATTACTTGGGAAAAAATCTCTCTCTCTCTCTCTCTCTCTCTCTCTCTCTCTCTCTCTCTCTCTCTCTCTCTCTCTCTCTCTCTCTCTCTCTCTCTTCCATTGCTGTTGTTCTAATGTTTCTCCGTCAATTAAGCCGCCAGTTACCAAAGTATGTATGTATGTATGTATGTATGTATGTATGTATGTATGTATGTATGTATGTATGTATGTATGTATGTATGTATGTATGTATGTATGTATGTATGTATGTATGTATGTATGTATGTATGTATGTATGTATGTATGTATGTATGTATGTATGTATGTATGTATGTATGTATGTATGCATGTATGTATGTATGTATGTATGTTTATTGATGCAGACAATATATGAGCCAATCTGCAAGACAGTCTTGGACTGATTTATAGATATTGCACAATATTTCAAAAATAATAGATTGTGCTTTGCTCCAGTTCTAAATGAGGGAAATCGGTCATAACTTCATAATTCACTTCCGTCAGTATGAGGATGTTTTTTACCAGCTTCCAGGTGAGTCAATATATTTATTTGAAAGGCTCAACATATACGAAAACGATGCATATATTAGAATATCTAACTGACACAAAAGTTTATATTCGGCTAATTTATTGACCTGGGATTTCTACATCAACATGTTTCATAGACTGCTGTATGAAATGTGACATACAATGTATTGTTTCGTGGTCTTTAAGGTTCGTGTTATTTACACATCATCAGTAATTTTATATAATTCTTCATAACCAGGCGCACAAGCGATGCACATTATAAGACCACGAACCGATGACACATTTTTAATATTGCTGAAAGCTGTCGAAATCATTGCTGAATGTTTTTCTTCATTTTTTATATCAGAGAATAGAAGAATGTTTACTTTGGCAGTATCCGAATGACTTTAAAACCTTATGAAATAAATCTTTAATTTTCCTGGGCATTAGCGATTACATAGATATGCCTACATAGCAATTTAAAGAAAGTCGTGCCTCCTTATTGTGCTAGCAAATATTGTGCATTTAATATTTGCTCTTGTTAATTGCACATTCACATACAAACACACAAACATACTTGCAGAACATGTAGTTTAATGATGGTTAAAACCATTTAATATAAAAGGACACGGTCTCACTTGATATTTAAGGATCTGGAAAATCGCTATTCACATTTAAATAGAAATGCTTAATTATCTAATACTGATTCAAGATGGTAGATTGTGGCTTTCCAAACATTGGTATTTTAGTTCTATTGAAATTAAGGCACCAACTAGGAATATTTTAAAATAGCTATGTTTAATGAAGCGCATTAAGTACTAATGCGACATTTCTTCAGTAAAATGTGCTTCGCGATATTTACTTTGCGCAGATTCAAGGCAGGTGCTTGTGCTAAAATTGTTTAAAGGATCTAAGTTTCCGTCATTGGTATGTTTGTTGTTCATATTAGACGATCAGTAACAAGTTACATCATACATCGTTCAGTGATATTTACTAAGACAATTGGTATTTATTTAATTAAATTGGAAGATTACGACATTTTGCATTTTTGTGTTTCGTTTTCTCATACGCACCATAAAACTGAATCTCTCCTTACAATCGTATTAAATTATACCAAGATACTTTAACGCCAGGTACGGGTTATTGAATAAGGGAACTCGCATGAATTAGAATAGTATAAACTAACAACTTATAATCATCAGAAAGGGCTTAAAATGAATGTTCTTAACATTATAGCACTCCAATCTTCCAGTTACATTTTTCACAGACACCATTTGCTCCATATTTCGACATATGCGACGGAATGTAATAGAAAACCCAACATTAGCGAGTACTAAAAGACAAATAATTGACTACATTGTATTATCGCTGAAATATCTTTGAATATATCAGCATGAAACAATTATTGTAACCCGGAAATTGTTATATTCACGAGAGAGCTCCCAGGAAGACTTATTAGAGTATTATATGTTTGAGGGCAATAATGTCGATATGCTTCTGAGTGTGAAGATTAAGATATTTACGGGCTTATGCAGCTTCAAATGTGCTGCAGCTGCAAAATTACCCTTTCACAGACATAGTCATCGATCATGTATAGGAACATTGTGAATAAAAATTGCACATCAGGATAGTCCTGGCTATATAGTGCTATTATGCATCTAAATTGCAAAGGTAGAAATTGATACTTTGCTTCCAATCAGATAATATATAAATGGTATGAATGTTGTTGTGGATTTAACGTAATTTCAGCAGATGATATGCAATACCTGTCAGCAACAGTGCCTGGTGAAGGAACAACTCCGGAAAACCCCGGTAAGAACCACATGAAGCTAGTGGCAAGGTTTTGTGACTTACATTGGCCGAGCCAAGAATCGATCACACACGGACAGAGGTGAAATAACAGTAAGCAGTAACGGCTAGAGTTTTAGACCACTCGACCACCCTGGAAACCAATAAATATGTGAACGTTAAAAGATAGTAAATATATTCAAACACTGAAGAGGCAAAAAATTAAAATTGTCGATACCAACAGATCTCATTTTAGAAAATCCTAGAATTTCTGTGCTGGTAATCATTAAAAGTATCTTCAATGTAATAAGCAAGAAGAAATGTTTGTCAACCCTGCAATAGGCGACAGCACGGAATATATTATTTTAACATAAAAGTTTAGTCTGGTAAAGCAAAGAGCTGGTTACATAAATAATCAGACTTGTTTTGGATTGTTACTTATCGGCTCGTTCAAAGTAACATAAACGAAAGAGTGAAGACAACAAAAATAATTTACTTTCCTAGAAAACATGAAAAAAATGTAAATATGTTAAACAAGACTTACGGTTTACAGAAATGATCCAAATTGTTTGTTCAAAATAGAAACATAAGTTCTAAACACAATCTGAAATGTCTGAAGTTCCGGCCTAAAATGGCGGATGACCATCTCAGACGAAGGCTAACAGAAAATTCCAGAATTTTCACAATAAAGCAGTTTGTGTAATGTTTCGTTCCAATCTAGAATATTTTCGGAAAAATATCTTTGTCCAAAACAGTAATGTTTTTCTCAAAACAAAAAACAACTATTCAGAAAAAATCGAAGTAAAATTAGCTTCTCTAACAAAACATGTTGTTCTACGTAGACATACGAAAAGACAACTTTTAACATAAAAATACCCTTTTTAAGGTAATATAAGTTGTATAACTAAGATGTTATAATAACTCTAACTGACTCTACGAATGTGTATGACTCGACTACGACTGTCTGTCCGTGACTATGAACGTCTTACAAAAATTTCAAACATACAAATGAAGCTAATACATTGCTTTAATTACACGCGCACGAGACCGCATGGAATTTCGTAATACGTCTGGACGTTAGGAAAGCCTGACCAAGTATCAGCCAATCGTTTTCATAGCTATTCCTGAATGTTTACTTATAATGAATTTGTTATCATACACACCACGTGTTCACGTGAGTCACATTTACGACTCAAATAAATACGATGGTATTTCAACAACATATTAGACTGTTTTTACCAATAATTAATAACTACATTAATTAAATAAAATGAAATAAAATGATTTATACACAATTCATTCCTTAACACACACATACTTTAACTACAGGGTCTTAACAGGTTATAACTACAATGATCCATGAGGATATAATTTGTTTTAAAAAACAAGTTCTGCTCATTTGTTTACAATTTATGACACTTAATATTCAAAACAGATCTAGAGCTTCAATAAGATGTAAACTGTTTATAAAATTCGGCTTCTGTTGCACTCAGTATTTAGTTGTTCAATGTCGAATGAATGCTTATTCTTCACAGAAGGAACATTTCTTGGCCTCGCAATTCTAAATATGTTTAAGAAAGATAATAATATGAGATATATTTCCTTATCAAAACACATGTTCATACATTATGCTCAATGTATTTTTCTAATAGTTTATTATTCTTATATTTTAACTATTGTCATAATTTGTTTACAAATATGTTGCTAATATTTTACCAAACTTTTGTATTCTAAAACATTTCATCATTTGATCCAACATCTTTACACTTCTATCACAACAAACATTACACCATATGTCACACGAGACGACTAGATATTGTGTACTTTACGATCATGCTTAATTATGTTGAAGACAGAGGACAACGGTACACAAACTACGATTCCTATGTAGGATATTCCTTCGTTTAATCACTAAACTGCAGTGGTGAAATATTCTGCTTAATAATCCGATTGGAAACGAAATCATTGGCTTATGAAAAAGACCGCGGTTTCTAACCAATTAAGAAAACCGTCAGATTACATCATATCGTGTTGGAATAGCATTTTGTATTCTTTCTTTACCAGGTAAGTCTTAAGGCTTTTTTTTCACTCTCCTACTGTCTTGTTTATACCACTATTTTCCTATAATGGCGATTTCGTGATCCTTACGTCAAACATAAAGGCTTATTTAAATTGATCGTAATATTCAGATGGTATGGAATATTGTATATCAGGTTGTTTGCCAAAAATATCAATCATGCTAATATTTTCTTAAATGTTTATATGATATGTGTTGTAAATTGTCTATTTTCCCAGCTAAAACTTGAGTATTACAAATGAAGATGATGGATAGCCTTAAACTTCAGTCTAAAATATTATTTTCATAAATGAATATCACTCGTGCAAGTTATTTGTTTATTTTCAGTGGAAAATAAATTTTTAATTATCTCATTCTTTTATTTCAGTGTGATCTCTGTTCCTACATCAGATAATGTTTTCAATTACGTTCATATTTCAAGCTAATAAATGTTTTATATCGTTCCTTTTAACAGAACCTTGTAACGTTTTCCATTAAAAACCGCGTCTTCAGCAGGGGTTCTCCGTTTTGACATTCATCATTGATTAATGATTAGGAGAAATGTGTGGTGGACAATATAAACCGTATGTTGGTCTTTTTGACTCTTTGTTATCGACGGTAGCATAGATGCCATTCAACAGTTGGTCTATATTTCTGTATATTTGTGTTTTAGAAGACGTTCAATCCTAAATTTAAATTCACATAAAGCATATAGTGTAATTGTGCTATTATCAAATTCTAGAAGACCTGTTAGTTTTAATTGGTTTGTAAGTTCCTCTCTAGCAACTAATCTAATTCTGATTATTATTAATAATAAAATCCCGTACATTCGAAGGATAACGTGAGCGTAAAAATCCTTAAATTATAGTCACATACAGTGCCTGCAATAAATATTGGCGCCATCTGTTGTTCTTCCTCTTATTTTCCTAAAGCGATCAAGTAGCCGTCACGATCAAGTGTCGTTCTATCACATGCGTCTAATTGTTTGTCAGTTGATCGAACTAGTCTAATTCAAAAAATGATATTACAACAAAAGATACCACCATATTTATTCATCAAGAATCTAAAGAAAAGCAATTATGTTCACTCACTGTGGACTTTTAACCACAATTATGAAAAGGTCATGATTATGTTGCAATGCTATACATCACGTAAACGAATCATTGTTTACATGTTTTATTTTTATAATTCACTTGCAACAATAGTGACAGAGAGGTTTACATTACAGTGAGATACAATGATCTGATGAAATGAAAAGCTTTGCCACATCTATCATTCATTTGTTCAGTTTTAATGTTTAATTTTATTGCTTCCATTGACATAAACTTAGATGAGAGAAGAAGAAGAAGAAGAAGAAGAAGAAGAAGAAGAAGAAGAAGAAGAAGAAGAAGAAGAAGAAGAAGAAGAAGAAGAAGAAGAAGAAGAAGAAGAAGAAGAAGAATGTAATGGCTAAAGAAATTTTAATTCAAACCGTACGGAAACGCGAACGCAGGTTTGCCGGTAAACCGCATCTATCACATTGACTGCAGACACCAGTTAATATTCATCACGATTAAGCACACATCACCAAAATATAATGCTACTGTGTCGGTGTTGTATGCACTAGAAAGTAGCGGACACATTCGCATGGAGACCTAGTAATTACTTCTCATCTATTTAAACAGCTGTTCCCGATTCCAGAGAAAGAAATCAAGGCATGTATGATTAAATATAGAGATATCTACAACAGACAGAACGGAAAGTGGCAACCTTAGATTCATTAGATGAATGCTTGATAATTGTAGGTAGAATTAATATTCAATACAAATAATACCATCATAAAGGTTAGAGAATTTTTAATACCTACTCTACGGAGACTCGAATCCAAGTCAGCGGATACATGGCACCCATCGGCTTGCATGCACATTCCAATCCATATTCCATCACGACTGCGCACACATCAACAAAACAAAAGATACTGCTATGTCGGTGTTATATGTATTGGTTCGCAGCCCAGCATACATACATACATACATACATACATACATACATACATACATACATACATACATACATACATACATACATACATACATACATACATACATACATACATACATACATACATACATACATACATACAGGTCAAACCCCGTGAAAATTTGAGAAAAATTACTTTCTGTGGGAGTGAGCAAATTTACTTTGTTTATGCTCTTTGTGCTTGATTTCTAACTAAATTTTGAAGCAATATTCCTACAATATGTTTGTGTGTATACCTGCACGTCTTTATTCATAACTCTCCATACTTTCATAGTGTACAAATTCAATTTTCTGAACCGCTTTTATTTGACCAATATTTCATAATTAGAACACGAGGATGCTAATGGTTTTAAAATCACAATGCCTTTTCTGTAACAAAGCTCGTTATTGATTTTGCCATATTGTTTAAATCTTTTATCTTCAAAAGACTAATTATATATATATATATATATATATATATATATATATATATATATATATATATATATATATATATATTATAAAGCAAATAATCAAGCATATTTCATTTTTTATTTATTTGTTTTTCTTTTTCTTTTTTTGGTTGGTTGTTTTTAATAGAATTTTAAGGTAAATGATAGAAGTAAAACATTTACAGTCATATTATGAATGATACTAAATGCAACTTTGGAGATTCCTACATATACAATGTCGCCAGTGTTAGGGACAACGTGACTAAACGAATGTGTCACTTAGTTCATCCCTTCTAAATATTATTCACTCAGCAAGATACGTATTGACGAAGAAACATCAAGATATACATTAGTTGTATACCGCAATCCACTTCCCATGCAGAGTTATTATGTCAATAACACCTGAGGTCTATACCAATAATGATTTATTACTTAAATAGGTTTTGTTCATTTCAGCAGCGACCGGAAGTTGAAACACTTATAATTTTAACAGACTCAGTACGCCTCTCCAGATTAAGGAACGTCGCTGAGACTATCTTGCTTCCATTTCCTGTCTGTTCTTTCTAATTTACAACACCCCACTATTCTGAACTTGTTTTTTACAGACTAATATATGCGTTGAAATGGAACATGTGTTTCCAAATCGATAATTATATTGTTCAGTTGTGAAATGATAGAGAAGAATTGCTGAAAGCCATTATATGATTCCTTTTTTATTAGAATAATTAATATAATAAACATGGAAAAGTAAGATGTTATTTAGACTACTTTTAGTAATCGCAAAATTTTAAACAATTAGTTTTAAATGCTACCTATTGGGTATAGGTCCCCTAAGTTTTCAGAAGATGTCGTCGATATGAAGATGTTTTAAGAATACCATAAAAGTTGTAAAAATTAATTTGTTTATATGCATGCTAGGGGAACATATTTATTTCTTATAGCTCCCTTTCTCTATGATCCAATGTATTGCCTTTGTAGTTGTTTTAGTTGTTATTGCAGGATTTAACGCCATTTTAGTAGTGGAAGAACCAGGGAAAACCCCAGAAAGAACCACCTACCCACGAGAAGCTACTGGCATGTTTTCTCACATTCTCACATTGATTGAACCCGAGACTTTAACCCAGGCAGACAGGGGTGAGATCGAAGGCATATTTCTGTAAATTCTTGTAAAAATATATGCTCACTTAGCTAACTGTTGCCATCCTACCAAAATCGCTAGAAGCTTGAATATGATTTTGTCCTAATGGTAATTTTAATACATACCGTATCTGTCCAAAATTGGTAACGGAAACACCACTTTGCGACTTCTAGTACTGTCAGTTAAAAAAAAATTGTGTAATACAATTTTCATACGTGTAATTGAAAAACAACACATTCGTGGTTATGCACAGGGCTGAATGTTTTGCACATGTCTCGCTAACGTGTTGATTTGCTTTCGTCTTTTTCTTCAGAGAATACGTGCTAATAAATCCACTAAAAGCAATGAAAGCGTTTTTAAGTACGTAGCTGTTGCCACACTCATGCAAGAACATTTTTAAATGTTATATATTTAGTTTTTTATCTGATAGAAGTAGCGATAAACGTTCAATTTACAAACAGTTATGCTTGGAACACTTTTGTACATGAAGTGAAAATATGTTTTTTATTTGTTTTATTTTTTAGAACTTTTAATACTGAATAGAGACCATCACAAACGAAAGTTGATGAAACTGCGATAATATATGTCACGAACAATGTGTTTATGTGATAAAGACAACGTAGATCGCTCACTGCAACAATATAAGGAACTGAAATTAGCAGGTTCACATTCAGACAATCGACGTATCTGAACTAGCTTTAAACTATGATACTGACAATATTTGTGCAACAAACATCACGTCAACGGAATTTGTTAATATTTCTTTCTGTGGAAAATATGGTGACCAAGACAACTGTTATTTACTTCCAACTTGTCAGAAAATAAGTTAATAGGCCATAAAATGATTAGGCATAAATTTAGTTCTCGGATATTGGTGATGGTTTCCTCTCTATCGAATATTAACAAAACAAATGATGGTTTCCTCTCTATCGAATATTTACTCTTTTAGATGGTATTGATCCACACAATATTTCAGTCAATGCGACATATCCTTAGCTTGAAATATCACAAAAGGAACGTCATATGGGGACATATTTTTACTACTGCCCATTTTTACAAGAAATGAAATTATTCCCAAAATTAAGGCTGATATTAATTTACTAGGAAATAGGCAAATTTGCTGGTACGTACGGGTTATCAGTAGTTATGGGGTCTTTATTGTTTCATTGATTTAAATAACGATAATATCAGTTGTTGTGGGTTGCGGTCTTTATTATTTTATTGATTTAAATAACTATACTATCAGTTGTTTCCCTATTGAAATTGCAAAAGTTCTTTCCAGAATAATGTAAATTCCAAAATGGCAGCTAGTACATTTAGTGTAACATCATGAAAATTTACACCCACATAAATGCTAAATTTAGTGCGAATGAAATTTGATAACGTACTAGCATTCACAAAAAATGACAAACTCCATACGTTACTAGAAACGTTGTATCCAATTGACGATGTCCCGATACTATCGTCACGTATCATTTACTTGGAGCAATGAAAATCGAAACAGCTTAGACATTCATTCTCATGAGTGTTCAAGTATATATATATATATATATATATATATATATATATATATATATATATACATATATATATATATATATATATGTATATGTATATATATATATATATATATATATATATATATATATATATATATATATATATATATATATTACTGGTTAAATCAAGTTAATCAGTTATATTCTAATTTAGGCCTACCAATCAAATTAATCTATGTGTTCTATTTTAGGCCTTCCAATCAAATTAATCAATTGTATTCTATTTTAGTTTTTTTAAAGCTCAATGGTTAGCGTGCTAGACTCGCTACGAAAGTGTGAGGGTTCCAATTTCTCCATTAGAACAGGAGCGCCTACCGTGGTGTGACTTTGGGTAAAGAACTTTTTTCCATTTCCTCAACACTGAATAACCTACCTGTTTTGTTTTGCTTTGAAGCACAAAATCGAAACAAGCGAACATACACATTAATCATAATATGGTATTTTATATCCGTCGCAAAATTGATTTCATCACCTTTTTTCTTTCTCTGCTTGTGGAATAATTGCAAACAAATTGTATCCCTTATCCGATATTGTGACCGTATTCTCCTTATTCTAGCTATCTATCTAGAAATGAAGTCATCTTTAACAGCTCTCAATAAGCCTTACCTTAAGTTTATTGTATTGTTTAAACACAGCAGTAAATTAACTTATATGCCTTACGAATTTATTATAGTGAACAGAGTAGCTACGTTTTGTGGATTTAACGCCATTTTTAAGCACAAGAAAAGCTTTACATGGCAGCCACTATATTCGGTAGAGAAACAACCCAAGTAGATCCTGGGAAGATCACCTACTCATGGAAAGCTACTGGCAAGCTTTCTCACCTACCCAAGTTGATTGAATCCAAACACGAGATCAAGCTTATAGATGTGAGATCATAGTGGTCTGTAACGGCGAGTAACTAAAACCAATCGTCCCCTCCCGGTCCTTTAAAGAGTAGCTACGAGGCATATATATTAATAGTGACTCGAGAAAAAATTGCTATAGTATATTTGTTTTGTTTATAATTAAAAGTAATTATTTTCAAAACATTACTGACAAATTCTTCCAGAGAATAGTTAATGCTTCAGACACAGACTTTTAACCCCGTAACTTCTCGCTCAAAAACATAAAAAGTTTCATAACCAAAACATTTTTATCAGTTTTGTCTTACTTACTTAACATGAATGTTTGATACTCACAAAAGGGAAAGGAACGTTACATTAATAACTGATATGTTTAACTTGGAGATATAAGTTGAAACCTCCAAAAATAATTTTAAAAAGATTTTTATCATGAAGATTTCTAGCCCTCTGATTGGTTGGCCAGGCCCTTTTAAATTTGTTGGTTTCCAACTTATATGAACCCTTTTAAGCCACGCCCACGTGTACTACTTTTCTGTATAAACTTCTTGAGGACTATATTTAGAATCTATAATCACACAAATTCAGACCTCTGAATTAAGACGTTAATTATGAACCAAATACAAGACGTTTTCAACTAAACGATATATCCTTGCTAAAGCTACAAGTAACATACACTTTAAATGTCTGCTTACAAATTTTGAGTCATATACAGCACGCTATCTCAGAGCAAGAAGTATTCATGTAATGAGTGATACCGGATTTGAACTTCGTCACTTAATTTTCAAAAGCGGACAACGCAATGAAAATTCAATAAAAAGCTATAATATATACTGTTCGTCAACTCAGACATGGCAAATTAGTGACTTTATATCATCCCTTATAATTCCAAAAATTCCTCTCAAAGAAACTGTGTCGTCTGTTTCGGTAATAAGGAGGTAGTCCACGTCGATAGAGTATTGTTGTCACGTACAAATCATCTAGAAAATATAAATTTCCGTCTTTCCATCCATTAGATTTTGCAAAAACATTAAGTCCCAAAAATGTCAGTTCATCGGGATTTATATCAAATTCTTAAATCATTGCCTGTTTATTCAAATTCATGGGGAACAACAATAATTAAACAAAATAGATTTACATAAATACATGTTAGTATGTCACATCTCACAGTTGTGACGTCATCAGGAGAGATTTTCTCTGATTGGCTAAATAATGTTATTAAAGTATGAGTTTTTTCATTTATTCATTATGTTGATTTTAATTATAAGAAACCCTCTGTAAACATGGTTATGATTCGCTTCGCAGGTCATACAAATTATAGAGTTTATGTTCATTCTTCGTTGAATCCAAACAACTTAGTCAATCCATAATAGAATATAGCTTCAAGCTGTAGTGAAGAAAAAAAAGTTGAAAACATTTTTAATTCACGTAGATATATTTTTCTTTTTCTTTTGAAATGTTGTCATGCTTTCAGTGGCACTGAAGCTATATATTTTAATCTGTAATTTCATTGAACATGCAAAAATGTGACATTCCAACTAAACGGAATCGAACCAAACATACGCACATATGAGGTCCGATTACTGCACACTAAGTCCAGTGGGTAATAATATGAACTATTAATGGTTGACTATGACAATTAATGACCATCGAGTCTTAATGAGTTATATCTTTTGCCAAGCTTTGCGGACTTGATCTAAAATTATTATTTTGGGCCAATATTTGTTTTAGACTTAATTATAACTGTATATCTGATCTTTAAGTCTCAGAAAAAGTTGCATTTTGATATGCCAGCCGTCCACAAGGTTTAGTCAGGGAATATACCCTAAAACTTAATGTTTTTCGTAAACCCAATTTTTCTTGAAACCGCCATGATTTTGAACTTGGACCTTTGCTTCCTAATTAAACAAAAACTTTTACATTAATTGCATGCCCTCCACAAACTGTGTTAGGTTCTTATGCAAAGTATCAATTTATTTTACAGTAACATTAATCATTGGTCTTTTGACCCAAAAGTCAATAGACTTCTTTTTTACCAATCGTTTAATAAGTCCTCCGCAACACTTTGTACTCAGTACCTGGTTGAAAACGAAAATTTTGTACAAATATTATTTTTCTTTTTTAATCACTCTGATCTTAACCATTAACATTATAAACTCATACCCACAAGCCGTCAGAAGTGTGGTCCAATTCTGAGATACATAACTATGAGCATTATGCGGAAAGCAAGCATCTTCTTTATATCACAGCGACCTGAATCTTTAACTTTTTGACCCTAAAACTAAAAAGATTTTTCTTTGCTCAAAGATGAAACCAAATGAAAGTCATAATAAACTTTGTGGTGGATAACTGAGTTAATTTTGCAGAAGTAATGTATCTTCGTTTAGCTACAGTGGCCTTAATTATTTACCTTGATCACATATGTGAATATGTTTGTGCCATGTTGTATTTTATTTTTGATTCTGTTTACTTTATGTAATTGTTGCCTTATATTGTGTGATCACTGGGGGTGGGATGGGCGGGTTTGTTGGGTAAAGTTGAGTTTGTTTTGCTTTTATGGAGGTGTTTTGTGTTTTTCTTTTCTTGCCTTTTTATCTCGTTGATTCACCTTGTATTCAAAATGTTTCATAGGGGTAGCACATTGCTTTTCCTCTACTCATGACACGATTGATCGCAAAATGTACTTTATTGCGAAAACGTAACAATAGTTATTATGCATTATAATCTGCTTACATTGCTTGAAAAAACACATGCAGTAATGATAACTTGATATTGCATTTCGTATCCTATTAGTTTAAACAATTCTCCTCCGTTAATGTTTTCAATGCATGGTTATATATCATTACTCGAAGCCGTTTTTAAGGATAACAAACAACGATTGTCTCTGCTATTAGAAGCATATTCCCTCTGTTGCAGAAATTCAAGCTATATCCATATCAAAATACGGTATCCTAGTTTCAGAGATCATCTTATATTTGTAGAAGGGAAACCACTTAGCATGGTTTATAGAACAGAAGGAACACAGAAGGAGTCTTCATAATTCTATATTGATCAACATAACTTTAAGGCACTGGATACTGATTCGGGAGATTGAAAGGAATTAAATGAAAGTTTAGAGAAGAAAATCAAATGATTTAAGCTAAACGACGATTGCTGCTGATTAAGATATAGTCAGGAAATACATCCTTCTTACAGATCAGTATTAGACTGATGAACTAATTTTAAATCAAAACGTCAAGACATTTGTTATCTACAGTTGATGTGCAGTTCAACATGGGACACCTAATACAATATTTGTATAAACTTTTGAAACGTTGTTACGGAAATTAATTTTAGATAGGCACGAATTTGATTCAGATAAAAACAACGTGCCTGTATTTCCGCAATATTATATAAATTCATCATGTAGGTAACTGTGCCATATGTGGCAATTGATTGCATTGCCGATTGATATGGCAAGGCCAACTCTCTAGCATTATCTAACCAAACAGCTTAGAAAGTCATCCAGTGGCTTTGGATTGCAGGTAAATATCCTATCAATACATGCGTGGAAAACATGAATGAATCGATTAACTCTTTTTCGGCTTTGCCATTTCGTTAATAGATTTTAACAAGGGAATAAAAGAAGAAAATAAGGGACTCTTGACAATATTTTAATTATATCTGCACATGATTTACAAGACAAAACATGCTATAATTTATATTGATGCGTATCGTGGCGAGAGTGAGTCTAATTTTATATTTTCATTTTGGAGGTACATTTCTGATAGATATTTATGCAAACAACAGGCTAAATAACTTCAGAATTAGAAACAAATGCTTGTAGAAAATACGATTTAAGTGTTTGCAGAGGTGTAATTGGAAGTTCTGGTGGAGAAAATGATAGCGCACCGTCATTTGTCAATTATATTTAACGGAAACTGCAACGTTAAATCAACGGATATTGAACGATTTAAAGAACTGGATTTATTATTGAAAATGGAATCTGCTTATAGCCCTATTACAATTTTAATTGACAATCAGCTGGAACAATACAAAAGAAGACAATAAAGCTCAATCTATTAAACCTTGTCCAATGTAAGTTCAGTTGAAATATCCAAGTCATTGTCAATAGTTGTGATCTTTTGCAGCAACTTTTCCACTCACTAATTATCCAAATTATTTATATATTTGAAACGTTGCATCATATTTTGAAATTGCATTAGATACTTCACTTGATTTCTAAAACTTTTCATTGAATTACCTGTGTTTAGTCTTCTGGCTTGATAACATTCCAACATATAAACTTGAATACATAAACAAAGAAAAACAAACCACTGAACATAATTCTAAATAAATGTTAACTGTATCCTTTGTAGTAAAGTCATTAGTGAAACAAACCGATATCAGACTGAAAACTGCTATTCAAAGTCCCATCAAGAATAAAGTTTGCAGTTTTAAAATCTTGCATTTCCTCTTTTCTCGAATCTCTCTTTTCAATGTTAATTTAAAAATGTATTTATCCCTTTACTGATCTTTCTCTATTGTATATGAATAGTGAACACTTTTTTTTCTTTTCTTTAGGATCCAAAACCGAAAATTGGCACAATGAATAGATCTATGTATAAATCATTATAACCAAAACATAACATTTTGTTAAATTTATTATTCTACAGTAGAAATCAAAAGATGCAACACAGAGTACTGTTAATATTGTATGTGATTTCTAATTATGTTTCATTACCTGTATAATTTTCGCTTTTTATAGATTAAATTTTCACATTCTCGTCGTTCTTTGACTCATTTTTCTTTATACATTTTTAAGCATTTTCAGCAACCATCCTTAAAGTGCTTCATATTTCATTGGGTCCGATTTGTAAAGTAGTTCATGTTTTGTTCCATTTTGTAATTAATTTACCTCTTCGTACAGGATTTGCAATACGTAGAAGAAATGTGAACCTCTTTTACGTCTTACTTTCACATTTTTAACATTTATTTGTACCCATCAGCTATATGTTACAATTTCAGTTTCAGGGATGGTTTGGCAGTTTATATTTTATTCCTAGCGACATCAAGACGAGGCAAATTCAAATCTACGTAAGCTAAGACAAAAAGGCAGAGAAGAGCGGATTTCGAAAACCGAAAATCATCACTGAAATAACTACAGAAAAGACAACATCACAAATAGTTGGATTTGCTGATAAAAAAGGGATACGTTCACAAGAATTTGAAACAAGAAAAGCAACTAAAAACGTAAAGCATCAGAGGATAAATCGACTGATACAAGTTTGAGTAGCTCAAATATACTGCACTATTGGATAGTTAATAATGTTGTCGTATGCATCGTAATGATGTAAGCATATGGCACCATTGGTTATACCTCATACAAATTTTAAAAACACAACCATTTATTTTACTTACTGTACCAAACAAGCAATCACTATCGGAAATATAATATTTCACTTGTATAAGTGACCAGTGAGATAATGATGAAAGTTACTATCTTTATTAAGCAAACTTAAGGACGATGTTGAAGTTTGCAATATGTCAACCAACTAGCACGAATATAAAGGATTCATAAAGTTGTCACAATGCATTGTGACACAATATTAATATGTCACAATTTCATTGTAATATAATAATACTGAATACTTGATAGCATATGGAATCGTAACAGGCAAAACAATTTAATAGAGCACGTGAGACATAATAAAATGAATGTAATTGAACCTTATGATAGAAAGATTTCAATGGGGATATTTAATTTTTAAAAAAACGGAAGAAAATATTTCAATTTAAATACAGCACTGGTGATTTACCCAAACGTCATGTTATATATCCGTTTCAAATCTTTAACTGAATCTGCATTCTTATTCTTACACATAAATGGGAAATAAACTATAAACAAAATCACCTGTTGTATTCCATAGATAGTGGTGATCAGTACAGATAACCAATCATCAACGAAATTAGAAATGGGTTTCGTAAAAAATAGAACGTTTGGAGGCGTTAGAAAGAGATCAAGTGTAACATTAACATTTTTCGACCGGGAAAGGTCAATATGGTCACTACGGATGTCACAGAATGGTTTATAAGTGGGAGACGCAGGAATAGATTTATCATCGCTATGGCCTTAAGTAACTTGAAGCACCTACTAACGCCATTTTATAGATGTTGATAATTTAAATGATTGTGGCGAAACAAAGGCTGAGTTTAATCAGTTAGCTATTGTAATTGATATTTACCGAGCGAAACGGATACAAATAAATGAAAACTGAAACACAAAGAAAATACAGAAAAAAGAATCAAGATATTGGCGAGTTGATAATCGGAAACATTGATCAAAGGATAATTTTATTTTAGAGCAGTTTACAGCAATGATGAATATATGATTGTTCCAATAAAAAATGCAAACTGAAGAGAAAAGGATGAACTCTCGGCTGTGTAAATGTCTGCTATGCAAATGCAAAACTATATTGCCATAAAAGGACCATTTGATAAGGAAATCCATTTTGATAGCAGTGATGATAAACATTCTGACTAGCTGCAGATAACAGATTATATCATTGGATTTTACAAATATCTAGTTTTCTTAAAATCATACATCAAAAGGCACTGTTTAGACCAAAATATGAAGCAATAAATGATTTATTGTATGAAGGTTCCTACAGATTTAAAATATTTCTGAACACAACTGAGATAGAATACCAGCAAATAAGGACAATTAATAAGTGCTTGTATAGAGTGCTTGAAACATACCCCTGAAGACCTGAAGATCTAGGTACTTGTGCATTATTTGCTTAGTATACGAAACCATTTACAGTTTATATTGTTAGATTTATAAACCCTAAAATTTACGCTGACATTTGCGACTTCTGAAATATACTTACAGTTTCCACCATGAGATTTATAACACCAAAAAATATTTTCATTGCCGTTCTTTTTGCTTGCAAAAGTCCCTATATATTTAAATGTATGTGATGATTATTCATTTTCATGCAATTCTAAGAGTCTTTAAAATCAATCACAAAAAGTACCAGACACAGATTATATATCAACAAGGAAAAATAACAAAATTTTGCTGATGCTTGGACCAATTTTTTATTCGTCTTTAACATAGGATAGATATCTTGAAACAATTGTAGTGCTTTAAAGTCATAGAGAAAACGAGGGTATATGACACTAAATGACTTAAAGATAAACGCCATTTACTTAAATAACAACCGCCTCACAAATTTGAACAGTCCAGTAACATCGACTGATGTAGCTTCTTGACAGTTTGTAAGACTTCAGAAATAGGCATTCTAGATGACATTTAAAACAGAAAGAACAAATTGGCAACAAAAGGTGTTGTAATGAACATATTGGTATGAAAGATTTAGTAACATTCAAGAGGTACCCAATCAGATTGCTTACATCAAATGCACAAAGCTTGTCTACATGCTTTGCATGCTGTAAGAGAATGAGCATGATATATACCCAATGTACGGTAGTATTTGCTATCTCCTGAACAACTGATTCACTTTGAAATGGATGATTATTGATTGACATGGAATGAAAACATGTTGACATATCTCCGATAGACGATAGCCCGATAAATTTTAACTTGAAATAATTTAAAATCACTTAAATAATGAAAATAAAGAAAACGATAAACAGATAAGACAATAATGAATGCATGTGCAACTAGCATTATTGACTTCAATAACAAGGCATTTGCAACATTTTAATTCGAATAGCAATAAAAATAATTTAAATAAATTAAGCAAATAGTGGGCAGCAGGAAATAAAACTATTTGAATGGCACCATGATTAGAAATAGCATGATGATTTACGACGTAACAAGGAAGTGTCAAAAGCTGTTAATATTCAAGGTTTTCACAACATACTCCATGCGGCGATAAAACAATCAAGAATGATACAAATAAGTTATCAATTAGACATTGATAATATTGCGTATATGATGATGATATTGATTAATCATAAAAAGAAGATAAAAGATTTTGTGATTTAGATCACAGCTTTGCTACGGGAAACGATATATTTAAAAAACGTAAAAAGAAGAAATATTCTTATTTTAAATTATACATTCTGAAACTTATATTGATAATGAAGATATAAAAATATGCAAATAAAATAAACGTTGGTTTTCATGGTATACTTATAAAATGACGAACCATATCTTCTCTAAAAAAACTTAAATAATGTTACACTGAAATATGAAATTAAATTACAAACAAAATGACACCTTATGCTCATACAATTGATTTAAATATAATTGACTCGTGAATTATAAACGAATTCAATAAATATTTTCTTTAAGAGGAGAATATATTTCATCATTAATTTAAACTTTCCCAGATTGCGCACATTCTCTTTTTTAAAAAAATACAGGTAAAAGAACTAAGGTGTGCTACAGATACTTGCATAAATTTAATTTTCTTTAATCATTGCTGGTGCAAAAGCCACTTGCATTCTATTGACATGAAGCGATTTAATGGTCCAATTATGTAATCATAACGGATATGATGACGTAAACATGTGCGATGATATTTTATAGAACAATTACCGGAAAAGTATAAATTTCAGCGAGAATTCAGGAAAGCCAACTAAAAGATTGTTACCAAATGCTTTAGCAAGTTTTTGATATTTGTTTTGTTTGATGTAATTCTACACATCTTTATGTTGCTTTTCAGAAACTTAGAGACCAATAACAATATCATTGCACATGTTTACATAAGCATATCCGTTCGTGATTTCTAACAGACTCCTATTGAGTAGTTAAGTACGAGTTTGTACATATTGTCCCTTGTAGAGTGTTTTAATGTTAACGTTAGTTATATATTTATTTAAATCTTCATCCGTTTTTGTAGGTATGAAATGGCAAAACTCCACAGAATTGTTTTACTCATACTCACAATAGTATTAATCTCCTAATTTTAGAATCGGTAGTGCATAATATAGGACCTAAATCTTTGCTTGTACCTTGATTATTTTTCATGCAATTGATGTAATTAGCAGGATATGTTAAGAAAACGGCAGTGAACAATTTAGGAAAAAGACATGTTAAATAACTAACCACTTCTTCGATATGGAATATGCGCGTGAGTTAGTAATCGATCAGTGCACGAGTCACATGAAGGGGATGATAACGTCAAGCGCCAACAACATAATAAATGCCCTAGGCGCAGGTCTTATGGTCTCTGGACTAACGACACACTTCTCGTTGTGTCTACGCCTATTACGACGTATGCAATTCGTGATAATTGTGGTATCAGGATGTTTTGGGTCTTATTGTCTGGTACGTTGTCGTTTTATATTATCGTGTTGCTATATACTGACAAATCGGCATGCGGCTTGTGTATTGTATTTGTTCTGTTCTGTTTTAGTATCGTATATTAATTATATGTTCTCTTTAGTTGTAGGTTTTCTCTGTTTTTTAATTTGTCTTGTATCGTTGTTGTAAATAAACACCACGGCCGAGAGTGTTGTGTTCGTTTCTTCTGTACAATTCCCGGCTCACAATGGCGCCCACCGTGCAGTCACGACAGGACAGAAGATAGCTGATAAACAATTAAACCAAAATTAAACCAAACTGAAGTACCGCTACCAATTCAGACTGTAGAGTGCAAGATAAAAGGTGGAAGTTAACGCTTCTCTTGGTTTTATTGTTGTTTTTTCCTCCAACCGGAACAGAAAAACGAACTACGCAGACATGTTCCTTTCATAATGTTCCTCGTGAGGACGTTGTCATCTTTGCAGTTAATGGACATGAACAATTGTGTGTATAGAACTCGTAAAAAATTATTTATTGTTGTTACTGGTTCTGTTAAGATTACGTATTTTAGGACTCGTAATACTTTCAGTTAAATTTTTCATTTATTCTTAACTCATTTAGTACATTTAGTCATTTTGTTTTAACTCGTTAGTTTCGGTTATCGGTACAGTTGCATGTCTTTTTATCAAACTAGCAGCACGGTTTGACCAGCATATCACGTGCGGCACATAAATCCATGAGTCAAATACATGTTATGGGTTGCAGACATTTTTAAATTTATATTGACATATTGCCTTAAGTAATTTCAAAGACTTGTTTGTTACTAAAAATATCTGCATTAATTCAACGAACATTTCAATAACATCTATAGTATGTATTATGTAACGGAAGTCCTTTAAATTCATTTTTATGTTTAGTGTTATACACCTTTATATGCTTAGTTGATGTGAAAGCTAATGTCTAATATTCTTGAGGCGTTCTAGAACTTTCATAAGTGCAGAACTTTCTCAAGCAAGCACTTTAGAAATTTTGGTATATTCGAGTACCTATATTAAGTCCTTTTGCAGTAATATTGGTATTGATCTTAACAAAAATATCCCATTATTATTTTTTTCAGAATGTTAAATAGTAGCTGATTAATTTTGCTTCATACATTGTAGTCGTACGACAAATACAACAAATAAAACCATTTGTTTACCATGGTTACATTTATGAGCGATTGTTTGGGTTTCTCTTCGTGATGGCTACATGTAAGAATCCCATGACAGAAAAGATGATACAGACATTAAATACCAGTGGGTTTGTGGTAACGCCAGTTGGGGCCCCAACTAAATCCGTTATACCCCAATCAAACGTATCCGCAACCCCAGCCAAACCGTTATAACCCATCCACCACTTTCTCACAAAGCACTCCTATTGCATGTATCAAGAGAGGTTCGCTCAGGTTGGCCCACCTAATTCCACTGTAGTACCCAAGATCCCACTTTTTCCATGGGACGAACACAGAAAGGTGACGTCACATACGAGATGAGATTCAGGTAAAATATTTCCTACCTGAATATCCTCCAGTTGTTCTGATTCACGGGATCCCTGACGGTCTCTGCGAGGCAGGGCGAGACGTACAGTCATAGCATTTGGGGAGAAAGCATCCATTGAAGCTATATTGAAATGCTTAAGAAACTATCTTTGGAGATGTCAACTTAAGGCGTGATCACGCAAGAACTTTTAAACTCTTTCCAAAGAAAAGAGCAATCGATGACTACCTTCCTTTGTAGAAAGGAAACACTTTTGCAAGACGCGTTTGAAGCGGGTCACATTAAAGAAGAGGATATGGACGGCCTCAGACAGAAGCTCTGATTTTCACTGGGGAGTGATGATATTAGGATGGTCTACAAAGCAGCTGAACTTGACGAAGGAAGTTGGCCAAAAGTTAACTAAAGTATACCACCAGCCCATTGTAGACGGTGAACACTAAAGACGCGAACCAGAGGGTGGAGAGAGTTCAACTAGAGGATCCAACAAATAGAAGAGAGATTGGTATCTCAAATTAATGATCCTACTAAACAGCTACATGAATGGTCGTTGCTCCTCAGAGAACTGAAGGAAATTAACTGAGGGCAGAGTAACAACAAACAGGGCCCAAATAACAATAAACCAGGCCATGGCATAGTAGTATCCGGTAAAATTAATAAGTAAATCGGGGAAGACAAAATTGAGGTAACAACAACCGATGGCGTGGTTATGTTAGAGGAGCTCAGCATTTAAAATTAGTAGCGGCATGGTTTTAAGTTGAAAATAAATGTGAGATGCTCATGTCTGTCACAGAATAAGGCAAGAAAGAACTTAGTTGAGCCTTAGAACGATTTGATCCTTTACATTGTACATGCAAACAACCTTATCTATGGTGGATATTTTTTATATTTAAGCAACTGAACTAACACGTATCTCGTCGTAGATCGCTTGCGACGAGAGACACTATAAGCATGGTATACACGGGTATTTTACCCTTACTAAGACTCATTTCCCTGGAAATTTAAGACAAGTTTCTTCTCTAACTGACACATTGGTTTTTGGAATTTTTCAAGGAATGTACGTTCTCCATTTTTGTTCTGCAGACATAGGGCTGCGTGTATGTGTGTGTGTGTGTGTGTGTGTGGCCTGGTATATCAGCATTTAAAATTAAATGTCGGGCCGTCTTTATGTCTGTATGGGAATGGAAGCGGGTGTGACCATCAAGGCCATAAAATAACGGAACTGCTAATTTGTAAACTTGCGCGCATGGTGGATCCATGAAGGGTGTGTATGGCCAATACAAGTTTGGGCCAACTCAAGAATTCAGGAGAACTGAAGTTTGACAATGGACACGTAAACCAGTTCAAAATGTTTCGTTTGCAAGTTTTTAGAAATAGTTGAGTCATGCGTGGTTATAAATTGCACGGGCTATACAAATGACTGACTCAAGAGTCACTTGTTTGGTACAATTGTTATGTTGATTCAATTAGTCATATTTGGTTCAACTGATGATGTTGTTTCAATCAAATACAATTGTTAGCTTTATTAAATGGGATTATGCGAATCGTACTTTTATTCCCTTCATTACACGAGATTATATGAATTTCACTTTCATTACATGAGAGTATTTGACTCTTGATTTCATTATGTTAGGTTATGTGAATTTTACTTTCATTACTTTCATTACATGAGATTCTTTGACTCATACCTTCGCTACATGAGATTATAGGAATCGTGCCTTCATTTTGAATATGAGAATATGAATCACATTTTTCCCATTTGTGAATGTGTTAATTAATTAAATGAGTTGTGTATTTGGAGCGGGAAAGAATCACACTGTATGTGTTATAGAGGATAGGTATATAATTATCAATTCATTTCATAAACTTCCATCTTTCATCACCTTGTGTTGTCATTTAATCCAAGCATCCATTCAGGTCAAATCCTGTTACAATGTTTTAAGTCCCTTATCGGACCATTTTGGCACCATCTTGCTCTTAATCTAAAACTGCGTCTAAACCAGGGCTGCTAGCATCAGTATGTATGATAAATGATTTAGCAGAGTCGGCAAATGATAACATCAGTGTACAGCTCAACATCTCTATAAGGGTAAGAAGATTTCTTGGTCAACTCCTCAAATCCAAGGAGATAATTGTTTTTTGCTGGACATATCTTTTCGAGAATCCTTGGTCGTTTCATGACCCTGCTACTGAAGCGTTTAACAGTTATGCTATCTGCAAAAAAACTATCGACAATGCGGCGATAGTAATCCGCGTACCCCAAAAACAAACGCAACTCCTTAATGCCGTTAGGCTATCGCCAAGTCGTAAGAGCAGATGTTTTCTCTGGATCCCATTTTGGGATTTTTTATTTGATATTTTATGTTCAGTTCTGTATATTGTTACTTAACAGATAGTTCAAAGAAACACAAGGAAGAGTGAAGAAAACAGGCTTTGTAAATTTTAACAAATATAATTTGTTTTCCTAGAAAACATGAACCTATTATTGGCACCTGAAACTAAAAGACTCTGAGAAGCTCTTGTATCACTTAAAATTTTAATAGTGATAGGATTGGCCAAGTTACTCAAGAGTGATATAGAATCCTTCGACATTAATGGTTCAAAATTCTCCAAAACACTATCAGACTGAGGTTTATCAAACCAATGTATTGCTTTTAATGCATGACCTAGATCTTACCCTCTTAAAAAGTAAGAGCATTTTGGATAGGTCTATCTTGATTTTGATGCCTATATTTCAATTTGAAGCACTCAGAAATGACGTGTCCTTTTTATACAATAGGCACACGTAGGTAGAGACAAGGATTTTGAATTTAGTCTCTCAGATTCGTTATTTTTAGAATTTGTGCCAGATTGAGTTTTACTGAGAGTCGTATTTGTTTGAAACACCTTTCTATCAGTAGACTGCTGAGTGAAAGATATTGTTTACAGCAGGAACTTTACGAGTTATTGAATACTTATCAGCAGCAAGGGCAGCATTTTACAAGGTTTTGACCTCATGATCTTAAAGGTGAATTTTGATATCACTAGGAATACAGTTTTTGAACTCTTAGAGTAATTCCAGTTGTTCAAGTCTTTCGTAGTCGTGTTCATTTTCTTTTTCAGACAGACACCATCTCTTGAACAACTGATATTTTTCCTTAGCAAATTCAACATAAGTTTGTCTAATTTATTTCTTATAACTTCTGAACGTTTGTCGATAAACCTCGTAACTCGTAACCTTTCAAGATGCATTCCTTAACCAAATCGTAATATGAACTTAGTTTTACTGACAGATATATATAGATATTTCTGGCTTTGTTTTATAGTACACTCTGCAATAATTGAGTCCAACACTCTCTTGGCCAGTTTGAATTCTCAGCTACATTTTCGAAAAGAATAAAATATTTCTCTACTTCTTTTTCACTAAAGTGGGGTACTAATTTGATATTTCCTGAAATGTTAAACTTTGAATTTCCATACTTCTTGATTTTGAATATAACACTGTGCGGTAACGATCAACATTTGACAAAGGTTACACCTCAACATAAACTTAGAAGCATCACTATATTCAAGTAATTCACAATTCATTTCGCACTAAGAAATACTTATACGTAATAAAATATTCACAACAAGAAAAACGAAATGGTTTTTGTCTCGTACACCCTTTTGACATTTTGATAATTTTGGGATATATTATTAATTGAAACTATCATAACAGGATTTCATCCTAGTTGTCTGTATCAGAAAACAATCACTAAAACAATCACTAAAACGTCACCACTTTTAATTATATATCAACGCGTGGAGCGGATTTTTGTTTGATTTTCTAGTACATTTGAAAGAGCGATGAGGACAAACTCTCCTTATTTATTCCTAGATTTCAATAAAGGAAGTAAATGCAAGTTTAGACAATAAAATCCCGTTATAAATGGAAAGAAATTCCAATTTATCACCTTGTTTAATTTGCTTTATGTCCTAAAGCAAGATGCGACGACAGTTAAAATTAACATCATTCTGTCTTAACACGTCAAGCAGAGTTTGAAGAGACTTTGTTTTGTTGTGACTTTTAATTCAGGAATGCTAGATAACTCTACCGTTTTATTTCTAAACTTAATCATGAACAAAATGAAAATTTAGACGATAATTAAATTCGGTTCTTAAAGTAAAGAAATTAAAATTACTCGTGTAATTTACTTCCTCTCAGCCAAAGACATTGGCAAACAAAGAGCAAAATTGAATTCATAATGTAGCTTAATGTTTCAAGGCATTATTACAGAGATCTGAGTACGTCAATATTATTACAGAATATGCCACATTTTGAAAGTTCAACTGTAAGAAATCCCAAATCCTTCTAAACTCAGATTCAGTTTGAATGCTTCTAGTCTATCCCTTTCAGAACAATTCTTAAAGGTGTTTCAGCAAGTCAACATTTTGCAAAAGGTCTCTGCACATGAAGGTAATGGTTTTACGTTTAGAAAATCAGATGGTTTCGCAAATTATTTTTTGTTTTGTACCAATTTTTAAAATCAAGATAAATTTAGCAATATTGCTGTTTCTAACATTTTTAATTCAACATGAATTGAGCAATATTGCTAAAGTCTTGCACATTATGCTGACGTTCTTGCCGTTGTTAGTACAAAAAGACATAACTAAATGTCTTGAAATATTACATCTATTCTGATTCTCAGTGACATTTTTCAAATTTGCCACTAAAAAAATTTAATAAGTGATGGGAGCTACATGTGGTTCAGAATGCGGTTTTTGGACCTTTTATCCATTTATTTCGCACAAGAACTACAAGAAATGTCATTGGATCAAATTAGAGTTTACAGAAAAAAATTAATGCTCATAATAGAGAGAATATATTTATAAACATGATATTCAGATAAAACGCTTAGCATTGAATAAATTTAAGAACTGAATATCTATTGGCTTACCCGTGACTGGTGTGTGTGTTTGTGTGTGTGTGTGTGTGTGTGTGTGTGTGTGTGTACGAAATAGATAAGATAACAGTAGTGCATTAGCATATTTTAAATGTCGTTCACCTGTTGAAACCATAAACAGTATAGCAATAGCAAATGCCTTTGGATTTGGTTGAACAACAAATATTGTTCATCAATAAGTAAATTCGAAAATGTAGACATGTCACTTTTTTTCCATAACGACTGATTTTCAGGAGATTCGTCATATTTACGCATTTTCGAAAACACAACACCACGACCTTAAGTGTAAATAAAATAACGAATGCCTTAAAGCGGATATGTTCCACCAGGAATCAATCCATTTATCTGATTTTTCTTTTACTACACCATGTACTTAGATAATAATCTGCCCGCATTATCCGAAAAGCTGTTTTTAGGTGAAATCGATCATGCATTTTAACACGACCGATAAATGTCAAGCTTTATATTGCCTGTACAGCTATTCGGCTGAGTGCCGTCTGAAAAAAGTCAAACAAATGTCACCTTGTTATGCTTTTTGTCCTAAATAAATGACATTGTCACAATCTTAAGCAACTTATTATTATTATATATATATATATATATATATATATATATATATATATATATATATATATATATATATATATATATATATATATATATATAGTTATATATATAGTTATATATATAGTTATATATATATAGTTATATATATATATAGTTATATATAGTTATAAATATAAACAAATAGAAGGTATCATTGTAGAATACTTGTTAATACTAGGCAGAATTCATATCTAATACTATCATACAGATTAGAGAATTTTTTAATTCATACTCCAAGGGGAATTTAACGCAGGCCCGCGGGTAAACGGTATGGAACGCCTTGCCTACACTAATCGATCAAATATCCATTACAACTAAGCACACATCATCAACAGTGATGCTTCAAAGTTGATGGTACATGCACTCGCGCTTGGCACACACTCGTAAGACTTCTTACTAATTAATTCTCATCTATCTAGTCATTCCGGATTTATATGAAAGATATCAAGGAATATAGGACTAATTAGAGACTTACAAATATACAACAAATAGAATGGAGTGTTTCATCCCTGGTTTCTACAGGAGAATGATTTAAAAATGCTATGCAGAATTAATATTCAATACAAAACTCCGAATCTTCAAAGACTACTAATTGACTTATTTGCATTAAATATTAATTCTATTTAATATTATCATTATGGATAATTAGTGTGATAATCATCAATACCTTAAGACGACACTGATTACATTATTCCAACTTTCATAGTGCTAACATCTAACTTGAAATTTTAATAGTGCCTCATTGCAAAGTGCCAAATGCTGTTTGTATTGCCTGATAATTGAAACAAAACATAAAATAAAGTGACACGATGCAGATGGAAATATTCAGTGCAGACCATTGACGAGCATAACATTAACAATATCTACAAAGAATCACTCACATGGAATCGGAACAGTTGAAATTGCAGTAATCCAGTATCACACATGTCAAAAACGTAGAGATAAATACTGTTGGAGTTACAGCTGAAACTCGGTATGCATATAGAACACAATCATGTATTAATGCACATTATGATGTACACCCATATATAGAAAGTACATACATACAATTAAGGATCTGATTCCGTGCCAAAACCAAAAGAGACAGGAGAAAACCATTATCGTGTTCCTAAATATGGGATAAAATGGTAAACAGGATATAAAGAGTGATTAATTTTTATCTCAAATATCATATAGTTCATTTTAACTATGAAAATTATCAATAAAACTGTCAGATGCTGTGAAGTACGTAACACGACACGATGATAAATGACACGTTCTATCATTCGTCATTCTATTGACCGCGTTTGTGATCAAACACCTCAAGTCATAGGTACTGACGCCAACACAGAAACAAACAATATAATCAGCATACTGTGTTTGTTTATACTATCAAGTGTTAAAATATCAATACCAGTGAATATAATCTTACGTTCTAGTCCACTTGACATTTGACCTTTAACCACACCTTTGATCATCACCTCTATGATCTGACCTTCACCCCAGACCACAGTTTCTCAAATTGTCTCAAAAACTGTAAGCTCTATTCTTAATGTTGGTAAATAGCATAAGTATGTGCTCGTTTTGCTAGCCATTTATTGTTTCTATATTTTATTAAATTTAATCGTCACTTCACTAATAACTAATCTATAATCTTTATCCTTTAATTTGAAACATTCATATAAATTAACTTCCTTTGCTTTACTCTTTGGCTGATACTTTAGTAGTTAGCTTATTCCTTGCAAGCTACTTCATACAACTGAATACGTACTCCTGTAACAACATCTATGCTAGCCATCAAGAATTAAACGTTTTAATTTTTTAAGTGCAGACAATTTATACTTGCTTGGCTCTATTCTCTCAGTAGCTATAATCTATTTTATTTAATTTTTTTTTTTTGCCTTTACTTAAACGTTTAATTTACGTTTAACAAAATGTTTTCTTGGTTCAACTTAACGGTAATAATTTACCTTTTGTGAAGTTACCATCAAGTACGATTTTTTAAAACATTACTTTCGCCACCTTCCATTCATTATGCAACCATAATTTAAGTTTTCCTAAATAATTAGTCAAGTTATATTTTAGTTGTTATTTTCAAGTTAACTTAAAGTAATTTTCATGTTAAAGATGCCATTCTAATGTAAGTATGTCCTGGTTTTCTCCAATATGTCTGCTTTTCCACCTTAAAGTGTATTTTTTTATGACCTAGGTGTCTCGCATAAAAAAGATAATCTGCCAACCACTGAGACAGCAGTACATTCATAACAAGCTGAAGTAGGCTTTGGTTGTTAAAACAACTGTTTGGTGAAGGGTCCGGGGTTGTGAGGATGGATATTTCACTACTGACCGAAAATAAATGTTTTCCTTTAGGGTAATAACTAGGCGTTTGTGCAAAATGTTTGGACCAGTGGTATGGGATCAAAATTCAAGGTTAGAGGCAAAATTTAAAGGTTAGAGTGTAAAGGTCAAATGTCAAGTCAGCCAGATTTAAAGTTTTATATACGACGATTAGTCCCCAACATTTAAGAAATTTTGATTGGGAACAACGTAATTTGCGTGAATTTAATGCAATTTGTGATTGAATTATAATTGATTTGCCGTTATTCAAAATTTATAATTCTTGCGTTCATTTTCTTCGTTTTTTATCCATCTTAATACATGAAGTTCGCAACGATTTAGACAATAAACCAATAAAAGAGCAATCTGAGGAATCTAGACGCGTATAAAAGCAGTAAAAGTGATGAAATAACTAGAAATATAACGAGTATAATTATATTGGTAAAAAAAAACTGAGGCCAGATGTTTCCATTAAAATACATATTTTTACCCATATTATTTACCAACGAAAAGAACTTGAGAGAGTGACACCTCTTACTTCAAGCTGAAATATAGCCTATTCTTAAAATGTAAATTGGGTGAACACACTAATCTGTGTACATTTTGGACCCTCACTGGTATATCTCCCGGCTCATAAATTGCTGTCAGCTGCAGGATCCTTTCAGCAATACGAACACAATAGTTCGGATCAAATCGTATGTTTAACTAGTTGCAAATGCACGTAGAAGAGCACAACAAAAAAAAAACATTTTGAAGTCATTCTAATGTTGGACAACAACATGCAAAAAAGGTTTTCTTAAGAAATAGCGCTCAGTAACATAGCATTCCAGATTTATCCTGTCTTTCATGACAATTTGTATGGTGAGATTTTTGGCGTGTTTAAAAGTCAAACTTGATCAGGAAACATATTTTGAGATTTTTATTGGTATAATGTTACGACCATGTAGTTTAATTATTTGCGTGTTAAAATTTGAATTCTTTCTATTTAATTTTGGAATCATTATGTTAATATGATTGTGACGATTATGTTCACAGGGTCTGACATTTTAAGTGAAACGTCACGTTTATTTAGAACGTAAATATGACTCTTCGGATTTCGTAAGCAATCCTTTTAGATTGATTGTCTGATAAACAGGCTAGATATATGATTGGTTGTGACTAAGGTCATTGCTAATTATACTTGTTTACGTTTTGCAATGCCTCGTGAGATTTTGAAGTCACCACATGTTCTTCGTGCATGTCCTTGAAATGACGTTTTCGTTAAGTTTAAATACTCAGTTCCCTCTATAATAGTAGTTAATCATTCAGTCAGTCATATTTTAACACCTTGTACATATATCTGGAAAAAAAGGTATTCTTTTCTGGTGCTAGAAGGAATTGTTCATTTGTATGTCTGTAGAATGATAGGTATATTGTTATAGAGCTGTAGTTCGTTTACTTGTTAAACAATAATTATTTTCCCTGGAGAATCGCACAACTGGCTTTGGATAGACGTTTGGTGAAAATTAATTCTAAATTGGAACAGAACAGTACAAATTGTGATTCAAAGTGAAAATTCTGGACACTTGTGCAAAAACTGCGTCTGACGCCATCATCCACCATCTTTGAACGAATCGAGATTCGTACTAGTTTCAATTAGAACTGTTTGTTGATAGCACTTATGTTTTTCACAATTCATGGACAAATGTTTGGACGTTCTTCGTAAATCCATCCTAAGTCCTATTTTATATATTTACCTTTTCACCGTGTTTTCTAAGGAAATAAATTATTTTTACTAAAACATATAAAGCTGGTTTTCTTCACTCTTTTCTGTTTGTTACTTTGAACGAGCCGATTCGGAACAGTAAAAGAACGCGAATAATTTGTGTTCACATAATGTAAACTTATATTATTAGACGCGTGAAGTTTTGTATTTAGTTTCAAATACGGGTAGGGCTTGTTTAAGACGATTGTTGTCCTTTTCGAAGGCCAATTCGGCCTTTTACACAATGTCCACATCCTCAGCGTGCTTGTTTGCTTGATGTCTGCATGCTACGTTTGGGAATCTAGGTCTAGAAAGAATATGCTATAGAATAAAGTTTGTTTTTCTTTATTTCTTTTTTAATTGTATTCTTTTGAAGCTGGATTAATTAATTTTAATCATCCGAGCCTATAATGACAATATGAAGGAAAGAAAGGCTTAAGGACTGTTATTATTGACATGTGGGACCATATCTTACAATTGTGATATCTATAATGAACCACTGCATAATTCATACGTATCATTTAAAGAAATGTCGTTTGCAGCTGGATAAGATCTATACACGAGCATATACGGCATTAATAGCTACACAAAGGAGTT
Organism: Potamilus streckersoni; assembly: GCA_016746295.1. Taxonomy (NCBI): domain Eukaryota; kingdom Metazoa; phylum Mollusca; class Bivalvia; order Unionida; family Unionidae; genus Potamilus; species Potamilus streckersoni. The sequence goes on from JAEAOA010001233.1 coordinate 3,097,335, forward strand.
TGTTTTCAACACGCCTTAATTTGCACACGAGATGTGAGTGTTATTTTGATACTTAAGGACAGTTGGTATCTTAAAATCACCCAAATCAAACCAGGCTGAAGTGGATAAAAGTATTTAATTGAAATATGAGAAATGTCAAAAAGTTGCTACTTATCAGTGGCCCAGTCAGAATCCTAAACAATAAGGTTGCTAGACAACTGCTAGCTATTCTACAATCAATTAGCTGCTGCTTGATTTTCTGCTATTCTTTGCTGAAAAGACCCACACCTGCATAGTTGTTTTCTGTAAACCATGAACAAATTCGTCTTGCCATACAATCTTTATTTATGGCACAATGTCAGCGAATTTTATCACCATCTTCTAAAATGTTTCTTTAAAGTAAGAATCCAGATCGTTTACTAGGAAGAAATTGATTGTATGGAAGCATGCATTAATGGAAAAAATATTGCCAAAATATCAGGCAAACATTCAAACTTTCCAAAATACTAAAACCAAAGCACTGACATAGACTTGATTAAAGATGTGATGCCTTGTCAGGCTTTAGTCAAGTTGACATTGGGGAAAGTTTCCAGTCCGAGTCCACCACACCTTATTGTGGGGCTGAATGTACGAGTGGGGATAGAGAGACAATGCTGCTTTTTACTAAGTGATACCGGATGAAAGATCCTGTTTCCTTATGTATTGTGTTTTGAGGCTATGCTGCTGAAACCGGATGAAAAAAATCAGTTTTATTGTTTCTAGTGCATTGTTTATTTCACGTTAAAGTACTAAAACCGGATGAAGGAACTATTTCTTATCATACATTGTTTTCTTTTGATTTTGTTTTTTTTTTTTTTGTTTGTTTTTTTTTTTTTTTGATGAACTACCGAGATGATACTTTGTATTAACTTAGCGAAATGTAAAAGTTTACATAACGTAGATACTTAATCTGATAATATTACGTTAACACAGCGTTCTTTAAGCCGGTATACAAACAATAGGAATTGAGTCACAAAGTGAAATCATTTTACTCTTTTCAAGATCAGTATTATGAGAAAGATACTGACTTTTGCTTGTATAGTATCTTGGGTACGAGTTTGGTATCAGTCTTTTGCTTGTTTAATGATTGACTGATACTTTGGTCTCAATCTTATATAGGAGACAGAAGGTGAGTTCTTTATCACTTTAAGTTAAATACAGGAAACCAGACTTTTGTAGGACCATGAAATAGTTTTCTAAATTTAAATAAACTTTTTTTTATTAAACCTTGAATTTTTATTTTTAAGTCATTTTACATTATTTTTTTCAAGCCGGCCATTCACTGGATCCATTATTATTATTAGTAGTAGTAGTAGTATTTTATTATTATTATTATTATTATTATTATTATTATTATTATTATTATTATTATTATTATTATTATTATTATTATTATTATTATTATTATTTTATGATTATTATTATTACTATTATTATTATTATTATTATTATTATTATTATTATTATTATTATTATTATTTATATTATTATTATTATTATTATTATTATTATTATTATTACTATTATTCCTGTTGTTGTTAATATTGTCATTGATATAATTATCATTATCGTTATTATTATTATTATTATTATTATTATTATTATTATTATTATTATTATTATTATTATTATTATTGTTGTTGTTGTTGTTGTTATTATTATTATTATTATTATTATTATTATTATTATTATTATTATTATTATTATTATTATTATTATTATTATTATTATTATTCCCTGATGTCTTATTTAACTTTATAATACTCTGTTACATCGGTGTTTAAATCCGAATACAGATAAAGACAAAAACTCGGTTTTAACATTGTTAGCAATACTTTGATTATCTTTGTTTTATCAAATAGCTTCCAAAAGGAAAATTTTAAAGCACAGCACGCCATGTATGTTGAAGTCTTTTCATACATAAGTAAATTACTTATTACATAAATTATAAACCCATATACCCTCAAACAGATCCGTTTCGGTGGCGTTGTTGTTAGAGCCACTCCACATATTATTTATTCATGACGATTCAGACAACACTTTCCACATAGTTTTGCATAATTGCCAAGCACTAAAATCATCCCTATCATGATAATAAAATGTTTGCCATGATTTCTAATTAAAATCAGTGCATTGTACCAGTGCTGGATTAAACCCTGTGAAGACCCCTAGACAGTCGAAATCTCAGGGCCCCTCTCGCAAATTATCTCCTAATACGTTTTTAATTTTACCAACCAACAATTTTAATAAACTAAGGCGGGGGTGGAGATAAGCCGGTGCATACTCTGCCTATTTGGTAATCCGGCAATGCATTGTACTGGCTTTTCAAAATAAATACGTATATATCATGTAATAAGTTTATCTTAGAATATTCTGCCTCTGTATTTCCACGTACTAAAGAAAATTTTGCTCTTTGATCTCCAAGGTCGCTGTTTTGTATATACATTTCAACCAAAACATTAAAGTTGTAGTTTGCTCAACAACTTGTCAGCAATCATCACAGTTATATATTGAACATATTTGGGGATAAAATAATGATTCTTTATCATTACCATCAACCGTTTCGTCATTAACATTAAATATACCATTAACATTTTATTTTGTGTCAAGCCAAATCAAAAGTAGCTATATATTTTAATGTTATTTTATACCCAGTCATTTATAATGTTCTACATATTTTAAGGCAAGATTTTTTTAAGGAAAGTAAGATCATATCTTTTTGAAATTGATCATCCATGAAATCTGTTATAAGGGTGTTTGATATCAGCATCAATATCTCTCTTTTTACTGCATCAATTCCATTAAGTTTACAATCTTTTCATTGTTCATATTTAGACTTTTTAATATCACTACTGATCTGGCTGAAAGGATTATATTAATAACCTTTATATTGAATTTTGCTCCATACTAAGTCATGTTGTTGTGTACATTTTGATTTAATTGATTTTTGTTTGAATAATTATAGAGTATCTACCATATAATATATATATATATATATATATATATATATATATATATATATATATATATATATATATATATATATATATTTATCTATCCTTTACATTAGCACCTTAAGTAGCCAAAGTAAAGGATGACTGATTATCAGATTATCAAAAGATTTATCAAGACATAAAAGAAGAAGGAAAAAGGATACAAACTAGTACCCAGTAAAATCAGTGTGTGTGTGTGTGTGTGTGTGTGTGTGTGTGTGTGTGTGTGTGTGTGTGTGTGTGATCTAGATTTATTAACGTAGCTTTAATTATTTTTTTAAAGGTCATATCGTTACGATGTATTCAGTGTGGCAGTTTATAGTGATGTCGAGCACTGAAGCATCATGCCGCAGACATGTGGCATCATGTCCCACCCAGTCACATTATCCTGATACCAGGACGACCAGTCCTAATACTACATTTTTAAAAGCTGAGCTCCAAACGAGGCAGCTGTTAGTACCAGTTTCACAAGTCTTTTGCACGACTCGGCCGGTGTCCACAACTGCTACTGCCGCATTTGAGGCCGTACGCTCTAGCCACTTAATCCACCGAAGAGATCCCCAATCAAATAAATAATAGAAAACATGGTATGCATTATAGAATACTAAAGCAGTAGGTGCATATAAAATTACAAATCACAAAAATTACTAAAATAAGCTCAGATAAAAGCCATGAATTAAACTATGTGCTAGTCAAATTATACTATAAGTATGAGAAGCAAGTAACACGTGAATTATATTATGAATCCGATTTATATAAACTAATGGATAATCCTGTATTCGGAATGACAATGGAAATGTAAGAAACAGTGTAGATGTTATACTGAAGAGAGGAGAGGATATGAGAAATATCCAGCAAGCCACGGTATTCAGCAGAAATACATACGCTCACTTTTGGTGGTTAGTATGGTAAACTAATCAATGAGCCACTGTTGATGCTGTATTAGACACGAAGTTGGGCCATATATAGCGGAGCTGAGTCATTATCAGATATGTAGCTACAATTACTCAGATTTTCTTTGTTTTGCGAAAGACAATCATTTTACTGTAGATGTCAGAATGAACCAACACTGCACAATTGACAATGTTAGAATGATTGACGTGTTTGTTGCATTGAATTATATTCTCAATTATTTATTTGGAATTCTCTCTCTCTCTCTCTCTCTCTCTCTCTCTCTCTCTCTCTCTCTCTCTCTCTCTCTCTCTCTCTCTCTCTCTCTCTCTCTCTCTCTCTCTCTCTCTCTCTCTCTCTCTAGCAAAAATTTTCCAAAAAATATACATTTCGTGGTAGACAAATATAACTTAAAAAATTAAACATAATAAAATGATATTTTTAAGGTATCGTGTATATCTTCTATTAGAGGTATGTGAACAACTAAATCATGAACAGAGCACCGACGTAAGGTATGGATGTTACGATCGTGTCCGCCTCTTCAAGTAATAAAGGTAACAATTTAATTATTAAATCAATAAAATTAGAAAGTAGTTTTCTAAGATCAAAAGAAACATGCATGAAACGCATGGAATGTGTTGCATAGAGAAGTTTCCTTCAGTAATTTTCAAATTTGAATTCATGTAAATTTCAATGTGTTGTTCCTCCTAACCCTCTATAGATAGTTTACCACACCTTAGGATTTATCCGCAAGTATTTGATTTTGGCATCGACCTCAATTTGAGGGAAAATTTGCAAATTTGCGGATTTCCTCGAAAAAAATATTAAAAAGTTATTTTCACTTTTTGTTTTATTCTATTTACAAAAATGTGGTGTAAGATCCAGAAACAAGTTAATATAAATTGTCCTTCACGGGGAAACGTGACAGCTTTTGTTTTTGTAGAACTTTTAACTCGTAATCTAAGGCTTGCGAGTTCGATACCCGCCCCCGGCAAGCCTTTGTTCGGCTGTTTAGGCGTGCCCTCGGTAAAGGCACTTATCTACCATTTGCTCTGTATGATATAGTCAGTAATACATTAAAAGTGCCTTTAGAACCAAGGACTATAATTTCACGCATGTGATATATTACAATGAAATTATTCTATGAGAGTATAATGAATTTTTGCCCAAGGAAGATATTAACAAAGAAAACCTGCAAGTTCCTGGGGGTAACACAATTAAGTCCAAGATTTTTTTTATTGGAGGGTTTCTTTGCAATGTTTTA
>JAEAOA010001233.1:3107500-3125000 GCA_016746295.1 Potamilus streckersoni
ATGTTCGCTTGTAATGTACAACTGTAATACAACATAAAATGTTTTATTGTTTGTTTCTTTCCGAATTTTTAGAAGTCTAATGTAAATTTTCAGTATGATATTTCATTACTCTAAAAGCGTGAGAAATACAAACAAATAAGTTTACATAAGCTTTTTTACGCAAGATATAACAATAAGTACATGATCATTCTAAATTCGCAAACTACTATATACTCCAGTTAAACAGTGGCAAGCAGTCGGACATTTCCACATTTTCAACGATTGCTCTAATTCGAAAGCATCATAATCCAATATCTGAGCCAACGATAAAACCTGAAACGAAGTGGGTGAACTACGTAAAATCGATATAAACTGTAAATTGTTTTCTCCTTATTTCGCTTATTTCATACCTTTTCATACCTAGACAAGATCTTTGACGTCGCAGTTGCAGTACAGTATTTATGCAGTGTTTAATCTTTTCTAGGGCACTGTACTCGTCCGATGGATGGCTCTCGAATGTCTATTAAATCACACTTACTCGGAAAAATCGGACGTGTAAGTATTCATAATTGCATTGACAGAATCCGTAAGTATGTACGTACATTATGCGAGTGAAAAATCGGACGTAAAAGTAGACGTAATTATACTGACAGAACCCGTGATTATATGTGTATTGCATGGGTGTGAGCACTTAATTTTATGATGGTTTCAATTCAGAAAAGGGATAAGTTAAATGGTTCATCGGCATCATAGTCAAGACTTTATCGGCACGGTAAAGTATTTTTACATAGTAAACTATATAGATAGTTTGTTCTATTTTGTCGAACAAAAATATTTTTTAAAGTACAGAAATACGTTAAGACCCAACCAAGATATCTTCCTGAGCTACTTTCCTTGACTCAGAATGAAAAAGTAAATACGGTTTCGTATGGATCTTATACTCTTTGTTAATTATCCCCTTTATGTACAGTTAAGGTTAATATTTTAAATAGAACAGAAGGTAACTTAATTTGGGTTCATTTTTGTTTCTTCTTCTTCTTCTTCTTCTTCTTCTTCTTCTTCTTCTTCTTCTTCTTCTTCTTCTTCTTCTTCTTCTTATTATTATTATTATTATTATTATTATTATTATTATTATTATTATTATTATTATTTCACTAAATTATGCAGTTATACGCAAAATGAGTATTAAAATCAGATTCGATATCACATTATATAAACGTAACATACATTCGTCCTCAGTACAAGATACTGTAGATTAGAGAAACTACAAAATAATTAGAATTTGATATTTAATTTAAAATAAAATTTCATTTTTCAGTTATATTGTACCATTTTTTCGTTCAACAAAGATATCCAAACTTTAAAATGCCGAGTATAATTTTGCTTAATTTTAGACTTAATTATGTAATGAATTACACATTTTAAATTAAACTAATTGTCCAGTCTGTCTTAGGGTGAGTTTAATATTAAAAATAATACTTCTTCAGAGTTCAAAGTTACTTTATGTGCTGAAACTTCAAAACAAAGTATTTTTAACGATGAATGAAGATACCTTGTTTGTCCAATATAGGTAACCTCTCTCTCTCTCTCTCTCTCTCTCTCTCTCTCTCTCTCTCTCTCTCTCTCTCTCTCTCTCTCTCTCTCTCTCTCTCTCTCTCTCTCTCTCTCTTTTGATCTGGCAATTTAAACAACCAGTCAACCGATAACAGTAAAATAAAATAAAAAATCATAACAACACACCGTTAATGGGTTCGGGAACTCGGGTAACATTTGCAATTAACTTTTGTTTTAGGTCAAAAATATGTAAATATACCAATTCTGGTTCATAATACTGAGATAACTTGAAATCTGTGATTTTGCCTTGTAGTCCCTTTTCAATCAGAAAAATCATTTGTAATCCGAATCTCGAACTAGTTTTGTTGCAAGATAATGTGACTAGGTGGGACATCATGCTACATGTCTTGCATGATGCCCCAGTGCTAGACATCTCTATAAACTGTCACACTGAAAACATCGTAGCGATATGCCTGTAAATATTGTTAAAGATTATAAACAAGCACAGACACTTTAATTATATATTTTTGTACAAATTCGAGATTTTACATCTCTCTCTCTCTCTCTCTCTCTCTCTCTCTCTCTCTCTCTCTCTCTCTCTCTCTCTCTCTCTCTCTCTCTCTCTCTCTCTCTCTCTCTCTCTCTCTCTCTCAGGTAAATTATCCCTGTCCAAAGAAGGTAAATGGTGTCAGTCTAAAGCAAATTAACCCTGCTGTATCACCAAATGTTGTTACACCGTTACATTTTGCGTACTAAAGGTTAGATTATTACGTCCTTGTGAAGTAAACATAGGCATATTTTCAACTTAATTTTTGCATTCAGATAATGAAATCATGTACACTAGATGGATAATTTCTTTAGATGGTCGATAGGGAATTAATCTGTTCGCAATCCCGTCTGCTGCATACAAAACAAATGTAAGAACTTTGGAAACCTTAATTCGGAAGGCGTTATCGTCGTCAATATTCTGATGTCTCTAGCAACAATTCTTCATTAATTTCCTGTTTAATGTTTATTTTTTAACAAGTATTATTTAAGGATAATTCCTTTATATTTAAACTTTAACATAATTCAGCAGTATCCTTTCCTTACGCCTATCCCTTCTTACCCGTCTACCACGGTGTCATGGTCAAGATCATCTAATATGTTTGTATAAGCTTTGGTCCTTTTATGTATCTTCTATTCCGAATCCTTTCGAAAAATCATTTCATATCCCAATTCTACATCCTTTGCACTTTGTATCATTGCAATAAGTAGCAACACATGAAAACCAATGTACCCTAAAAAGAAGTGTGTGATATTCCAAGTGTAAGTTATATCATATAAAACATATTTCATTCCTAAAATATGAATACAGATTATTTATTTCTTATTTAAAACAAGGTTCTTTGATACAACTTTCAAATTCAGTATGCCAATTTAAGTTTCAATGTAAACTCTTGACTAATAATACTAAGTCCACGATTCCAGTCTAATTGCGTCTGCTATTCTTTGTGCCATCATTACTAAAATGTTTATGCTCCACTTATGTGTACTTGACTGCAGCAATGGTTAAACTTTCTGGACCTGCGTCAATAACTTCTACCATTGCCTTAAGCTATTATTTTCTTGATAATGGCAACAGCATTAACACTGGTTCTAGTCGTCTGTCAGTTTGTTTCTATTCTAGCCTGTCATGTTATAGTGCAATGCATTAACTTAGCAGCATGTCTGGTCCTGCACCATATCTTGGTAATGTACTGTCTAGATACTACAATAACAAATAACTTTTCTTAGTGATATATCTCGCGTGAACACAATTATAATACCCTATATGTGATTGGAATCTCTGACAAATCATACATCTAACAATACAAGTGGAATTAAATGTCCTTTATGCTTCTCAGCAGCAATGGTTCGCAATCATAAATAACAGTAGACTGTACTACATGTATCTGTTAACCCAGAGTAGACAATACACCTGGCTTCTTCTGGAAACGTTCTATCTGGTAGACCCGGCTGTTAAGGTAGATTGTAGGAACTGTGAGGACAGTGCAAGGCGTCAGCACAAAGAACCTGATGATAATCCAACGCTACAGGATTCGTCTCCATACGCTTCGAAATTATTGTCCACTGGATTCAGACAGGTCTAGAAGAGAGGATGGGGATGACAGTGCAACTTTCTCTCACTTAAATCCAACTTACACGCAAGTTATACCAGTATTTCAAACTACCATCCCCAACCAGATACATGGGTTGGGCACACGGTTGCATTTCAAATTGCAATGACCAACGCAGCTTTCGAAAAAAGACATCCACTTGGCGACTAAGCAGCCCTTTGGGGGATCATATTTCTTACCTCCTAGCACGAGGAGAGTGTTTGAAAAGGTTACCTGAACATTCTCTGCTTTACCTAAAACCTTGGTCAGTCTACTGTAGCTAATGAGAATCTCACTTCAGCGATCAGAAATTTAACAAGATGGCAAACATTAGCAGATAGACCAGAGATAAGAACAGCTCTAGTTGGCCAGATTCAACATCCAGACAGAGGCCCAAATTGAAACTCGCCTAGCCGAGGAAGGACAACTTACCGAAGCAAGAGCGGAATATACCTAATTTTGGAATGACCGAGGTATAGAAGAGCGCCATGAAGCAGGCGTATGGTATAACATTAAATCATGCTAGTCGGCTACCTCACAAACGTCACAAGAAGAGTAAAAGAAAGACTAATGAAAATGGAACTCTCACTGTGTAGAATGAAAACATATAACGATCATCAGTGCCTGTGCACCCACCATGAACAATCTAGTGTTATGTATGATATAGTTTATAATGACCTGGAGCATATTATTGCAGGCATACTGAAGACAAAATGTCATCATCTTTAGTGTGTCTTAGAGGCGGTTCAGGTCAACAGACCTGACCAGGTGTCATCGTTAAAACTGATTTGGCAATTTCAGCAACAACTGACTCTTCCTACTGATTGTTGTTGTTGTTGGGCTTAACGCCATTTTTCAGCACACGATAGGCTATTCATGGCGGCCAGTATTAATGGTGGAGGAAGAAACCGGGAAATCACCGGAAATAACCACCGACCCACGAGAAGCTACTGGCAAGCTGTCTCACATATCTACATTTGCCGAATCCTAGACTCGAACACATGCAGACAGATGTGAGATGCTAGTGATCCGTAACGGACAGCGCTTTAGACCACTCGGCCACTCGGGGACCCCTCTTCCTACTGAGGTAATGCGCTAATCATGACCTAATTACCAACGGTCTTCCGCATGCCAAACCGTGCTTCAAGCAATATCATCACACTGACTACGTATTGTCAGGATGTCAGGAGAAGAGAGAGAGAGAAAGGGTCTCCGAGTTACAAAGACATGAAAAGTGCAAAATACTGGATGACTACAGGCTCAATGCATCTTAAACCCTCAACCCTCAATCTCACCACATATAAACATAAAGATTTGTTTGGTGAGAATGATTAGACTACTGTTCTAGAAATATTAGCTCCAACCTGACTGTTTAGAAGGCAGCACGCCATTTCTTACCTTAGCAGCATCAAGAGGACTATCCGGTGCACACGCGAAGAAAGGCAAGACTAGTGGATGATGCGATTCAGTCCTACGCAGACACGATTAACATGAAGAACTTATATTGTGCTTTGAAGACAATGTAACTGTCACAGTCATCTGGAGCTATCTCCAGTAGTGAGTGCTGACTACCACACACTTGACTGACATAAAAATAATGCCACAAATGTGGGCAGATTACTCTAACAACATGTGTAACTAATAATCATCTAGTGAGGACTCAAATTAATCCCACTGAGCGCCATATTGATCAAGGGCCCTTGCATGAGTTTAAGTGTGGATTAGGGAAACAGAGCTCCGACCTGTACACAAAATTTGTTGACACCATAATAGCCTTTGACATTAGACAGTCATGTGGGCCTCTGGAAGATCGTGGTACAATGTGATTGCCCAAAGTAATTCATTGTAATTATTTTACAATTCCATGATGGCATGCTTGCAAGTGTTGTGGGCGACAGCGAGTCATCTGAACCATTCCATGTCAATAAAGGAACGGACACAGCCCACTTCACTGTGATTTTATCAGTCATACTTCCTGATCCCTTCCGTAAATATGACTTTGGGATAGATTTCAGATACCTCGACACTAGGATAAACATCAAATAACGGACTGACAGCAAAAACTTCAATTTAATGAGACTTAAGGCGAACAAGAAGCTACAAGAAGTGGCTCTTCTTTATCTCTTATTTGCCGACGATTGTTCCCATAATGTCACATTTGAGTCTGACATACAGAATATAATGAGTTATTTCTTTTAGGCCATGGTAAATTTTGTATCGGAATCAGTAAAAAAGACAGATATGATGTACCACAGATGTGAACTTTTTACATCAAAGTTCTATTTCGGCACTTCTCTATGTACCTAATTTGAAACCAAAATCACTTCGAAAATGTTGTAGGCACCAATATAACATAATGTGATCATATCGCATAAACATACTTAGCTTTAACTTCAAAATGAAAGGTCAGTCCCAAATTTCCTGTCTCTAAGCATGCCTAAACATATGAGTAACACCTGTGAACATTCAGATATACGCTAAACCAGAAGATAAAGTGGACTTTACCTTTCTCAGGTTGCACATTGGATAGCTGTTCATGCCAATCCGATTACCCAGCCTCACTTAGTCGCTAGGAAAGGTACTTTGTTCCCATTTCCTTGGCATGATATATCCGACAATTTGTTTACCGTGAGGTTAAAAAAAACTTTATTACAGATCCAGACATGTGGTTTTAGGTATTGATTTATGGATTAAAATGGGGTTTTCATGATATTTGAACACCTACCCCATGTATCACCATGAAGCCCGCAATGATGCTCTAAAACTACATTAGAGACGAATCTGGGTCGAATAAACACATAAGTAACCCAGTCCACGCTGTATTTTGTGAATGAGACCTGAAACAAATTTATTTTGTGTAGTTTATTTTCGCATCGCTTTACCACAATAAAGCTCGAGAGCAAGTCATTTATCCATTTAGCAGGTCAAAATTACTCTATGGAAACTTGTTACCAACTTTTAACCAAAATTTACTTTAATAAAAGAACTACCTTGATTATATGCCTATGTTATTCACCAAAAGGTAAAACATTTCAAAAAGGAAGTTATTACCAGACAAAGAGAAACTAGATGGGTTTGAGTTTTAAAATTTGCGTTTTACAAAACCATCACTCATTATTTTGTGAGAATTGTATTCGTAGACCACATTCTGTCAAAGAGAAATGAATTCTAAATACTAGAAATTTGTGGACATAACAAGCAGATTGTTATTTATTATTTATGATAAATGTAGCCATAAGTTCAGGGCAGAAAGATTCTGGAATAAATTTTCAAATTTTCATTTTCTTTTGTTTAGACGGAATTAGCTATTATTGTATATTAATACACAGGAAAGTAGTCACATAAGAAGCTGAGTAGGTAGGTAGATAGGTAGATAGATATATAGGTAGAGAGATGGATAAAAAGACAGACACTTGGGCAGTGGGACAGAAAAATTTAAAAATATTGAGCTATTACTGTCCCATTTTAACTTTTCGTTTGCAGCTGGTCATTCGGTGTCTTTCTGTGGGAAATCGCAACCCTGGGCGCCTTACCATATCAGGGTTACCAGTGGAAACAAGTTTTAGAAATAGTGAAAGGAGGTTTTCGTCTGCAGCAGCCTAAACATTGTTCAGATGATATGTAAGCACATATTGCAGTTATGACTATATGTTTTTTTACGTGTATCATCAATATGTGGTAGCAAAGAATAAAATAATAATTAATAATCAGATATTCTTTATAACACAAACAGATAAATTGAAATTCAAGAAGTGTGCAAAAACAATTTCTAACTATGCTGCTTGAGGATTCCGAGTCCTTTGGAGATTATGGTTTTTCGGAGATCTTCAATGACTGCGTTTAACACGGTGCTTTGGTATTTGACAGATATGCTTTTCAGATTTTCACTATCAAACTCTGGCAGTTTAAAAAAAAACATGTTCGCAAGATATCAATTCTTTATCTCAGAATCTATCTGTCTGTTACAGAAATGTGCAATGGCTTGAGGCTAATTTAAAATGTAAATGTAGTTTAATCATAAAATAGAGTTTTGTTTACATTTATAGAAACACGATACAGCTACTACATGCTTTTCCTTTAGTTTGAATATCAGGATTATTATTTGTGCTGCATTACGGATACAAGTTGTATGAAATTTCACAGAATTGTAAAGGTATTGCATATAAAGACTAATTAATAATTTGGATAAATGAAAGTCATAATTAATCGTATTAATGACTGATTGTTTAATGTCATATTTTGTACAGCTAAACCTAGGACGCTGATAATTATCTTGGTCACTTGATTATTTCAATATATATATATATATATATATATATATATATATATATATATATATATATATATATATATATATATATATATGTCTCTGATAATTATCTTTGTCTCTTGATTATTTATATATATATATATATATATATATATATATATATATATATATATATATATATATATATATATATATATATATATATAAATAAATATATAAATATATATATATATATATATATATATATATATATATAAATATATAAATATATATATATATATATATATATATATATATATATATATATATATATATATATATATATATATATATATATATATATATATATATATATATATAAACAAGGTCAGCCGATCAAGAATCATTTTGACTGGTATTGAACCCGCAACCATTAGATTACATGTTTGACACTCCCCAAAACGGAACTAATTCGGTTGCATACATACATACATACATACATACATACATACATACATACATACATACATGCATGCATGCATGCATGCATGCATGCATGCATGCATGCATGCATGCATACATACATACATACATACATACATACATACATACATACATACATACATACATACATACATACATACATACATACATACATACATACATACATACATACATACATACGCACGCACGCACGCACGCACGCACGCACACACACACACACACAGACATACATACATACATACATACATACATACATACATACATACATACATACGTACGTACGTACGTACGTACGTACGTACGTACGTACGTACGTACGTACGTACGTACGCACGCACGCACGCACGCACGCACGCACGCACGCACACACACACACACACACACACACACACACACACACACACACATACATACATACATACATACATACATACATACATACATACATACATACATACATACATACATACATACATACATACATACATACATACATACATACATACATTATACCGTGTAATTTTTATTTAATTACTAGATACCATATCATGACTAGATGTTGGGACGTGGACCCAGAACAACGCCCAATGTTTGAAGAACTAGTCCAAATTCTCAAAAATGTGAAAAATGCGGAACCAAAGGTAAATTTGAAATGGTACAATTAATAGTTGTTGTTATAGTTTTTGCTATTGTTGTTGTTGTTTTATGGTTTAATAGCACATAAGCACTGTGATACTTCAAGTGCAGCAATGGCAGCTCCAATCTTATTTCTAATTTTAAAAAAATGGTGTATACATAAAGGTATAGCCATATACGATAGAAGGATTTGATTTCACTTAAGTTACTCTTTCAAACGAAACGATCTGTAGAACTCGTTTTGAATTTGCAAACGTCAAACATTGTCTTGTAATATTTGCCCAAAAGTATTTTGCTGTTTTTATGTGACGACTGATTTGTATGTCAAATGATGAAATCAAATTTGGTTTCTGGGTGTACTAGGTTTGGTATTTGTGTACAAAGACGATATCATAAGCGGGATTAGATGGATTAGATTTATTAGAGGAGACTTGGATACTATACTGAAGAGTCAATTTCGTTGAGAGTTAGTGATTACTAATTTTCCTCAACATGGAGATTTTCTGAAAGGATAGTCTAAATGTTCTCGGAAAAAGTCAGGCTCCCTGACAGTACATCGGTCAAGGATCTGCAGGTACTATTTACAAGTTAAGCGGAATACAATCGTATGGGTCAAATTTAGGTCTTACTGAAGTCCTCCTGCGTGGTCTGAGCAAAATATCCCAGTCTGGTTCCTATTCATTAGGCAATTTAATCCTGACGTATTTCATATGCAACAGAAAAGTTATTTTGTGGCAAAATGATGAATTTTAAAGTTTTGGTCTTCTCCAAAATCGGATAACGACAAGATAGAATTTAAGGTCATACTAAATTATATGCAATCGGCAATTTGCATACAAACTGTTTTAGATTTAATCAATTTAAACCCGTTTTCTTCTGTCCATTTCTGAACTCTGTATAAGCTCACGCCCAATAGTATGACAATTCTTTGATCAGTTGCAGATCAGAAGTCATGGAAATATAATTAGGAGTCAGTCAGTTTCTATGTTAACTACGTTGCTAAGAGCCTTGGGTGTCCGAGTGGTCGATGTGCTAGCGTTTTTCCATCATTGCTATCTCACCTGGATATAAGAGAAAGCTGCCAGTAGCTACTATGCTATGGGTCGTTGATTCTTACTGAGGTTTTCCCTGATTCTTCTTCTAGCAATTATACTGGCCTTTATATTATATCCTATCTTACGCAGAAAAGCATTAAACCCAAAGCAACAAAATCAACTACGTTGATAATTATGACGTTGTAAAGGTATCACTGACTACATATTATCCTGAGGTATATTCGCATCCTGAGGATAGATTTCTAAGAGGTTGGTGCCTTCCTTGTCAAAAACATTCCATCTTTGATATGTAGGAGGACATTAAGCCTTGGTTGAATAGGTTATTTATTATGATGTACTTCCATGTTGTCCGAAGCTTTCCCCAAGTGAAAATGGCGGCTGATTTATGTTCTAGGAAAACTACTTTTATAAATGATTCTGGTCTGACTAAGGGTATGTGTGCTTGTTTAGCTTCTGAATTCACACTGAAGGTCTAAAAGTAGATTGCGGAACTACAGATACCGTAGGAGTCTGTCGTTTATCATTCGCACCATGCTTTTGCAAATACAGATTGTTGGTGATATGAGACTGACGATGGAAAAGTAGGAAAGTGGTTTGAACGGTCAAGTAAAACAGAAACGGCGCGAAGATGTAAACCGTTTTTTATTTGCATGTGTATTTTGTCAGCCAAAGAGTATAGTATATAGGTCTCTTACTCATCATTCAATTTTATCATTTGTAATGGCCATTGATTGACAATGTACTCTATATTTATTTATACTGCAAACCCACCTAAACTTCACCGCCCAAAAATAACTTAGAACAAATAAACAAAATGTTTCAAACAACAAAATTATATTTTATCAAGACAAAAATGTATCTAACGTTTTGCTCATGTTGTGTTTACTTTCGAGATTTACTGTAGCTTTTAGTTTTAAATGAGAGATGGAAATCACCTCTAAAGCTGCCTTTACAAAAGTAAAGACTGTTCGAGCTGTATCGCGCCATCACTAGTGTTTTAATATCCTTTTAATATGTTTCTAACATGGGTTAATATATTTTCATATTTATATTTCAGAGTTTTATAATGAAGTTTGATCCCGCAGAATATGGTATTTATGAAGCATTAGAGGCTGAGTATCACACTTACGAGGAAGCCGAGGCTGACTTTATGTCTGACGCAGAGTAGCGGGACTGCTACCTCATATGTTGGATTTTTTATGTACTCCAGTCTTTGCCACTATTGTCATGTCTTGGGAGACCTTTCGTGAAACATTTTGACCATAGTTTTCACACTGCGACTGTCGTTATTTACAGTAGATGAAAAACGAAGAGTGTTGAATTTTCAATTTGATTTTTCTGAAAACGATCAAGTAGAAAGTTTCTTGTTTTGTTCAAACTGGAGAAACAAATGGACCATCTGCCATATACATCTCTATATAATCGTCCAATTTTAACACGTTACCAGACTTTTTTCCTATTTTTTTTTTCTTGCAGGTTGCGAATAATTTGTTCTTCGAATATCGATACACAACCACATTAACCTAAGCGCTAAACAATCATACGGACAGAACAACAATATGTGTTTCTTTCACATTCGTGTTGTAACATCTATAAACTATTGTTGCAATTTTCATGAAACTTTGCATGCGAGTTGTAATCGAATGAAAAGTAAATGAAAATATATAACCGCTCTCCTTTACGAAATGTTATTGCGCTTTCAAAATGTCTAGAGAAAATCTCAAGAAAAAAATATATTTGCAAATGAAACAGATGCCTCCATAAATATGCTTGTTTGTGGGAAGGTTTGTTTTCATCGTAGAAACTAATGTTTGTTTACATGACAACTGTAAATAACTATGATTATTAAAAGTATAAAATTTATCACAATTATCGTCCTTCTGGACATTTTGGAATCGGAAAGAGACACATATGACACAATATTTCAAAATCGACGTTTGAATTTCTCCAGATATGTACCTATAGAGACAAAGAAAACATCAACTAGTTAATTAAAATTGCAAAAATAAAATTCGGGATCTCACCTGCCGTTCTTGGAAATGATGTATATTAATACGGATTCGATCGTCACTAGCGAAATGCAGAGATATCTCCCATTTCTATCATACGGTAATTGCAATGATCTTGTAAAAAGTTGGAAAAGTGTCACATCGCTATTTATCATTAAAACCAAACGATTCAGTTTGCACTAGTTTTGACGTCCAGCATTTATTTCTTTATGGAAATGTATACAGTACAATTATGTTGATTACGGCAAATGATGCGATAGATGTAATACTTTATTTGGTAACATGCAAAGTCGTTCTTTGTTCATTCAGAGAGTGCTAGAATAATTCTTCCTACACAAAACTTGGGTAAGTTTGGAAATGGTTTGTATCCGATTCGTTTGATTTTCATGAATTGTTTACTTGGCCGTTGGCTAATTGATTTAAGACAGATTGTAGCCAATACTAAAATGCATTATCACAAACATAAATTTGATTTGCAATTTTAATTTTTTATTTTTCTGGACTAATCAGTCCGTCTTTGATTACAAAGTCATATTTTAATAAATTGAATCCCACAAGACAGATAAAGTGCCTGTAATTTTTTTATTACCACAGCGAGTGAATGAAGTTGCATTTTGTTTTCGTTTTTACGTTCTATTTACACGGTAGCATTAAGTTAAAAATGTTCTTTAGCTTCTAAAATAATTTGTAGATATGATGGTTTTAATTTTTTTATGAAAACGTACTTTTCTCAAAAGCAGTCTCTGTTCTCTGGAAATAAAATGCAATGTCTGTTCTCTGAAAATAAAAAGGTAACAAAGGTAATTAAATATATTCTTCTCTTGTTCAGAGTCTTTTTGCCATTGATTTTTTAAACTCGAAACGGACGAATATAAAAGATGTAGAGCGATTGTTACACAGAAAAGAAAAAAAAATACTGGGGGTATAACAATTTACCTAATCTTTCAAGCTGAAATCCCGTCTGTACTCACTTACAAGTCGAACCCAACTGCAAATATCATAGACCCTGATTTGCAGTTGCATAATGCGACTGCATGCCTGGTTTAGTACAATCAGCAGTTGCATTCCATTCAAAAGCGTGTACATCTCTCTCTCTCTCTCTCTCTCTCTCTCTCTCTCTCTCTCTCTCTCTCTCTCTCTCTCTCTCTCTCTCTCTCTCTCTCTCTCTCTCTCTCTCAGTAGTTTTAACAATTTAACTAAGAGCAACCAACTTTTCTTATCGCAGCCTCAATTCTAACAATGACCAATAAGCACTCAATATGTTGAACAATTAGCCTTTTCCTTTTGTTTTCATTCTTGCCATTCAGTCAACACACAATGTTCTGCTCAAAGTACCCAAGACATGCACTCCATTTCGTGATGTATGAAGTATAACATTAATATTTTGCGCATTAGGATTTTCCAGGACAATGGTCTGACAGATAAAGCACAAGCAGGGTTTAGTATAAAAATACTCCGCATTCGACATTGTGTTTATTATTCAGGATTTAGCTCAGAAATATATATCCAAAAGAAAATGTAGATTTTATGGCATTTTGTCATTTTTTTTACAAAAGAAAGCTTTTGATAAAGTGCAGCATGATAAATTATGGTCGTAATTAATACGCAAAGGATAGAATGGAAAAATAGTAAATATTGTAATACATATGCATATAAACCTGAACAACTGTGTCCGAATACTTAAACGGTTGAACTACTTACATAGAATGTACGGTAGGTACAAGGCTAGATTGTGTTTTGACCCCTATCATCTATTCCTTTTGTATTATAGATTTGATTACACATTTGAAAATATCTGATAACTCAAGCGAATGGTGAATAATATTCTTAGAGGTAGTAACATCTTTATAATATTATGCACCGATTATAAGAAGTATGTATGTACACTCAAGAACACAATCATGTCTAACTTCTTTACACCATGGTGCACATTAATTTTCTTTGCATTTTGTAATATAGGTGCGAGGTATAAATTACTGAATAAAGCATAGTATTATTATTATTACAATGTGCATTAACAGTAATTAAATGGATGAAGACAATACAAATTGATAAGGAGCAAACGAAAAATAAGTTATTAAGTCATGATAATGTATTGCGTCACGTGTTTCAATAAACTGCATTTTAATTCGCACGCTTCTGAAATGTCATTCATCGCTAGGGTTGAAATTAACTTTTAAAGCCCCATAAGTTTATTTTAGTTTGCTTTCGTGTTCCGTATTTGTTCGCTTAGGTAATCATCGGCTGCAACATATTTTAAGAAAACATTGCGTGGAGAGCATTAGAAACCTCACATTATTGTGCAACAACGAATGTGAAATCAATACTTCGAACTTAAAGGTAAAATATGAATAAAGCCTTCAAACTTTAAATTTTTCATTCTGTCTTACTGTACTTCGGTATTTTCTGTCAGTAGAAAATATAAGGAAATTTCGAATAATCTTACTATAAATTTATTTATATTGACATCATGTTTTCATTTTACGTAATAAAATAACTGAAAACATTGTTTGGCTGGGATTTTTACCAAAGGGTTCTATGTTACCAAAAATTAATTTTCAATATAAAAATAAAATGATATTTTTGATTATTTAGTCAAATGACACGTGTGCTAACGTAGTGGTCAATGGACTGTTATAAAAGATATTCAGGTCAGATCAAAACATTTGGAAACGTTTTTGGAAAATGTCATTGTTTTAGATATATCTAATTATCTACTAGCATATGATAATGTGTTACACTAAAGCATTCTTTGTTAGTTGATTGATCGAATGCAATTAACGGCGAACCAGCACTAAGAGACTATAGATCTGCGAAAAAGGTGATGTGGTATATCGTTTATTCATCAAATTTGGTTTACGATCAACGAGCGCTAAAAGGTAAAAACATAACAATGATGACAATAAATATGAAGGATGTTATCAACGAGTAATGTAAATGGTATGTAAGCAAGCTAATTAGATAAAATTTGATGTTTATGATGATTGACATACACATATTGCCAAAGAATACTTAAGCTGTATTTTCAATAAATGTTTACTTGTTTCAAGAAATATGAAATGCAAGTCACATTTACTGCATCGCAACGATCGCTTGTAGGCTGGAGATCGAAACAATCTATAAGAAAGTGCATTGTGACAAAGGTTCTCTTTCAAGACACGTACTCTGGTGAATCTTCTCCCTTTAATACACAAAGGTGGTTTATATAAGTCTGACCTATTTTAGTTTATTTAATGATTACTTCACCTGACTGATGAGTCTGTAAGAGAGGGGTATTCGTCTAAGAAAAGCTAGACCACACAGAGCGTATTATTTATAGCATCATTTCAAGATAACTGCCAATTGTTAGATAAGGGTTTTTGTTGTATGGTCTCAACTATATACGGCATATTAAAATCAAATGGTTGCACAATCTGTTCTTACATTAAATTTGATACTGACATAAGTGGATGGCAGTGTGTTATGTTGTGAGAGATACACAACTCTGTTTAATGAAAATGTTGGTCAATAATTGGTTTTTCAACTTCTGATTGTGGAGTCCTGAAGTACTGATATTGAATCGGAGAAAATGAGTTTTGGAATTCGATATAGTTCAGGGCAAGATTATTTGCTCTGCTTTCTGCTGAAAATACCGTCAAGCAAACAAATATTTGTAGTTTCCACTAAATGAAGGCTGCATCATCCTTTCCACCTTCCTTCGAGCCATCGATAGAAATTCTTGTGAAGGTCGTAAATTTAGAGAAGTTTCTTACTGTCTCGCATGTTATATCCTTAATGTAAAGCAACAAGTACTTTGGTTATTACAGAAACCAATAACTCACCAAAGAAACAATTGACTTTTTGGTGTTTCAAAAATCAATTTTCGTACTGTAAAGGCTTTGAGATATTCTAATGACAACGGTAGGATTTGCATTTTATTTATTTGTGTAAAACAAAACTGTCTAGTTTGGTTGGGAAACAAACATAAATGTTTTTCTGCGATGCTGTAGAGGTGATTCATTCTGTCGTAGTCAATTGTGAACTTGATCAAGAATTTTCAAATGTGGATTTCTGGCTGAACTACAAACAACACAACCATTGTCCACTTTGAATCGAATAAATGTTATATATAGGTTATGAATAACGTATTGATCAGCACCTCAACCATTTAGCTTTCAACGGAGGAAAGATTGTGGGTTTTATGTCGAACACAATGCCTAAATCTTTATTTCCGATACAAACGGTATTGGTGCTCTCCCACGCGAGTTAGGATCATCATGTTGTCTTAGTATGCGTCAGAAATGCATACATACTGTTTGCTATTTTGAGATTGTAAAAGGATTGGCACTTTGGATCTTGCCCACTTTGGATCTGGTTTGTAATTTGTTGCAGATGTCTTTGAATCATAAGTACATTTGGTTCGATAACATTAGGAAATTGCCATCTATGGAGCAATCCGTACAAGGTGCCAAACACAAGGTGATGATATTAATAAGGATGTTGAAAAGCATAACTTATAAAATACTGATCTGAAGTACATCCATCGCTTGTATACACATATTAGGGAGGGTGGGGACTACTCAAACTTCGAATTTTCCATTAAAAAAAAAGTTTGATATAAAAGTGTCTTGATATGCATATAGACCCAGCTCGTGCAATTCATTCGCTTTATTCTGAATCATAGACATTTTCCATGTCGACCAAAACTTATACTTAATATTCTATTTTTATCAACCCATCGCGCAAAATATTGTAAAGTCTAACCAATTGATCGTTGGTTAAACTGCCATATAGGAAACCACTTTGGAAAATATGTCTTGCAGTAATCATTTGTTCAATCATTTTCCTGACATTAATCTTCAAAGTAATGGGCGGCAATTGATAGGAACTATGCTATCCTTATCTGCTTTGGGAAAAAAAATATTGCCATGGCCTCTTTCTCTAAGTTTTTAATGTATTGCCAGTGCTCGTTAAATCGTTAAAATTTTCAAAAGAGCGGTTAGTGAGAAACTGATACTGTATCTTATAATCCCCAGTTGATGTATCACTAACAATGTTTAAAGCATCCACATGCGAAAACAGTCTTTATTCCTTTGTAAAACTGTGAATAGTCCTGAATATCAGGAGATCAATTGTTTCTGTTTGAATTTACGTAAATGTCTGTAGTCCACAAAATATATTCTCCTTTGTTGAATCAGTGTGTTTAAAGTGTACTGGCGTTTGGTACATTTCGTGCCCGGGTTATGGCATTCCAGTTGAAGTTACCCTGCTAATTTTTCAAATAATGTAACTAGCAAACCTTGGCTTCACTGTAACCACGTCCTATTTTGATCAATAAAATCTTTTTCATGTCAGCTCAATGCCTTTTGCTGGGTACCAGATATAGTGTAAGATATA
>JAEAOA010001233.1:3127500-3252500 GCA_016746295.1 Potamilus streckersoni
TGGACTTTAGTATTCGCATTGGCCTAGAGAATGCTCAGATTGCCATTAACATTACTCAGATTAGAATTCACAGTACTCATGCTGGCACTGTCCACGCAAATTGTCGTTTGTTATATTCAAATTAGCGATAATAGTACACAAAGGGGCATTAGCAGTGCTTAAATTGAATTAACTATAAAATCAGCTTTATCAGTACTCAGACTGGTATTTCATTATCTGACAATTACTTGCTTCGAACAAGTATACAGAAGTGATCCTTTGTCAAAACCAAAAGAAAAAAAATATGACATTGACCTGAATCAAAGATATTTCCATGGGCAATACCATGTTTAAAATGCATATTAATTTTTGGCATGTATAGAAAGTTTCGTAAAACTGAATAAAACTTTATACTTAAGCCAGTTTGATTTTACATAATTTATAAGGTGACAGCCACTTAAGTGTCGGAGCATTAGACTTCGAAACCATAAAAATGATGAAAAGCTTTTAGTGAGTATATAATTACGCCAATATCTCTCACCTTGTTAACAATAAAGGAATATTGCGATATAATCAGTATGCACGTGCCTGTGCAATGTACTTGAACTAGCACTAAGAAACTCGGTGATAGTCCTAAAGGTGTATATTGTGACATAACTTGAGGTTTAGAACGAAAGCCTTGGGTACTTCATGGATTACCGTAGACACTAGTCATAACGTGCATTATTTCCAGCCGGCATTGAGTTTTGTTTTTTTTTGGGGGGGGGGGCTTGTTATTCTACCATTTCCAAATCTTTCCAACCTGTTTATCAGTTTTCCATTTCCGCTACTTTTCCAAACTGGCCATAAATTTCTACATGTGTTAATTTTCAATATTGAAACTCGACTATACACAGCATGAACGGCAGTAGCGAACATAATCTAGAGATGGTCTCTGTGATATAGATAAGGGTGTTCAAGACGATAGAGGTAAATTACAAATATGTAAGAGCATGCATTTATTAAAGTGTACAAAGGCAAGTCAAGTAAAGGATGTATTTTGTATACATTTAAAACTATTTTTTTTACAAATATCTCTATTTCAGAATAATTTCCCCAACTTGCCTTAAAACGTAGTACCGCAATATATTCCAACTTCGTCATAAAGGGTTCCCGAAAAGTACTGTAAAAAGAAAATGTTGAGACACACGTACAATTGCTGAGCATAATAAAAAAATGGTATACATCCGAATAGGTCCATCCCTAAACCTAGAGACTTACCCCACAATTCATTTCTTACAATGAGATCCTCATCCTATAACCACACACTGGACATGAAATGAAAATTTTACTGCCATTAATCGTGGTCTACAAACCAAACCTTACTGACTTACCTCTCGAGTCACATATATGGAGACTAATGATATACTTACCATATAACCAAACAAGCACTTAACTGGGCATGAAATATATAAATACATATACTCAACTGATATTTGCCCTTGGTGAAGTCCTTGATAAAACTTATTGTTTTTCTCGTGAATGATTATCAAGGAATTATAGACATTCGGATTGCTTCTAACACACAATAAGGGTCATTTTCAGATAATACAGGATATGTTGTACCAATTAATATGAATCTCATTAGTGCCCTCCCTAGCTTTCAATGAAAAATCGATCCCTACATGTATGATTGATCATGTTAAAATCAAATTGATTTTTTATTTACCTAGAAACAAACACATTTTTAAAAAATGTCTGAAAAACTAAATATTGATTTTACTGTACTTGGCATGTCTAATAGCTATGTAAGTAGGTAGACAAATTGAACGAATTTAATAATTTTGTCTATTAATTTACTAGCGTGTCTGTTAATGATGCCATGACACGCACACTGATTTTCTTTTATTAACAGTTGACTTCAATTTCCAATTCCAGGGAACGATTATACAAGCAATTATTTTCCATACACCAGACAAGTGTGATTGACCTTGGTGGTAGGCTGCCATTTGCAGCACATAGTAGAATATAAATGACGGCCAGTATATTAGATGGAGGAAGAACCCGAAATACCGTGGGAAGTTAATGGCAAATTTTCTCACACACCCACGTTTGCCTTGCTAAGACTCAAACCCACGATGAGGGAGGTGAAATACGAATAATCTGTAAAGGGGAACGCTAGAGACCACTCAGTCACCCGGACCTCCAGGCACAAAGCGAACATTTTAACTTCAGATAAAATCGGTTTTATTATTTATTTTGTGCAAACAGTTACTAGTTTTATTTTTTATCTTTTAAGACCAAAGAGAGATGGCTGTTTCTCATACAGGATGAAAAAGATGATGAAAAAGACGACGATGATTAAAATCATACAATGATTATCAAAGATTTATTAGATTATCTTGGACAGTAAAATCTGAAGCCGACTTATGTCGCGTCATATAAAGTCTGAAATCCAGACAGACTATTTTTTCAGTTGGTTCTCTGTGGTTTATGTAGAACAGGTTAGCGTAATATAAATGGATTACATGATTTAAGTATAGCTAACAGCATTATAGTAAATCTGGAAAAATGATAAATGCAGTCTTCGTTTTTGTGCAGTGTGAAAGAAATATTCCCCGGAGCGCAGTATATCGCGTGCGAACGGCTTTATGATGACAGTTTTCTTCTTCCTTCTTCCACGTAGGAGACTGGGAACCATTGTATATCATATTACAAGATTTTGGCACACAGTAATATTACGCCACACCACTTCAGTTTAATAAAACAACTAATGTGGTTGGCATTAAACTTGAAATACAAGAGTTTGTAATAACATTAATATTGAATTAAAGCTACATTTGGACATATATAACATGATATAATTTGCCAACAGAGCCAACAGAAAACAAAAATATTGTTGAGGACATATGGAAACAACAGAAAACCTTCGTAATCTTTATGGCCTATAATAAACAGTTGAGAACCTATAAAAACAACTAAGAACCATTGCAATTCCAAGGACTAACAAAAACATATAACATTAATATTGATAAGGACATATAAAAATAACTGACAGTCTTAACAGTTTTGATGATGCATAATACAAAAATAGAGAACATTAACATTGTTGAGAAAGCATAAAACACCTGAGAACCTTAACATTTTTGAGGATGTATAAAAACAATAGAGAATATTGACACTTTTATGGATGCACAAAAAAATAGTGAACCTTAACATTGTTGAGGACACATAAAATAGGCAACCTTAACACCAATGATGCATAAAACAACAGACAACCTTAAAACTGTTTAGGATGTATAAAAGCAATCTTAAAAAATGGTGAGAATCTATTCTAACAGGCAAGACAAAAATAGATATCTTACATTCTACAACACGAATATGGGATTGAATTTATTTTGTGTTATCAAAAGCAATTTGGCAGAAGAAGGCAGCCAGAATATTACCAAAAATACACTAAGAGCATTGAGGAAATAAAAGGGGCAAAACAAATCTAAATAAAATCCCAAAAATAATAAATCACTAAAAGATATCCTCGCTTTGGGCTAAAGGTAATAACAACCATATAGATATTATTAATCAAAGGTAACTGGACCATACTTAATAATGACCATATTTAAATCATCAATCAAAGAGAACTGGGTCAAACTTAAAAATGGCATACATTTAACATTAATGAAATAAAAATCAAACTGTTTCTACTGTCTATTTCTCTTTTAGTAATTATTCAACAAGTTGCATGTTGTTCACTGATTTTATTTTTTAAAACATCATTAACACTTTGACTGCAATGTAAAAAATAAAATGCATCGTTAAATATACTTGCCAAGGTATGTGAACATTACCTCTTTCTCTATCTCAGCCTAGATGCACTATAGTGAGTGAATGAACAGCTGTTGGTTGAATTATGTGTGTGCAACCTTTCGAGTATCTGCATGGGTCAAACTCTTTTTACATGCAATGCATGAAGAATGCATACTTTTTGCACATTAGATGATTTTCTGTATAATGCTACAGCATTAGCATATGAGTGTAACCCACACTTTCAGGAAATCAAGATCAATAAGCAATTTTGTTCTAGTGTAAAGTTATGGAATGCCCTTTTTTGATCTCATAACATCATGTATGTCATGCTTACATATGTATAAAGGCCAAGCCATGTTCACATCTTACATGGCCAAAATTATAAGCACTTTTTAAATGAACACATTTTGACAATGACTTCAAATCAATGATATATTTTGTCAAGGACTTTAAATTATTAGCTAGAAAATAATGCAAATTCAGCTAAATTTATACATACTTATATTTTTGTAAGCTATGCCTCCTGGTCTGGGTCAATGTTGTTTTTTTTTACTGATTACTCCTAGTAAACTGTATACACCCTGATCTGCTGTTTCATAATGTGCCATCTGATCTAGGTCTATGCAGTTTGTAAGGAGTAATCAACAGAACAAACAACACAGACCTTGAATTCTCAGTGCATTATGCAATGGTAGATCAAGATGTTTGCTCTTCGCAGGTGTATACAGGACTCCACATGAATGAAAGCGCTATTAGCTCAAAGTTGACTTTTATACTGTTCCAAGCTCATAATGATTGATAAATACCTGGTCGAGAAAATTCACAGCATAGCAGGTCAAGCATGCAAAATTTGAAACCTCCATTAGAAGTATGATGTGTGATCTAGATTTTTAAAATATCTTCAATTTTTCAGTCATATTTCATACTTAATATTTCATATTTCATTGCTCAATCTTGTGTGGCTAAACACCACTTGTCCCTCTAAGAATGTTGCAGTTGGTTCATTTCATCCTTATTTGATAAACATATAGTGGTACACTTTAGTACCAACCAGTAATTTCCATTGCTGTTAGTTCACAAAATGGTAATGTAAAGAATCTATGCTACAATGCTTTGAAGCTTTCATGGTAGGTTCCAGAATCAAACTCCATTAGAGGTATGATGTGTGATCTTGATTTTTAAAATATCTTCAATTTTTCAGTCATATTTCAACAATGTCTGCAGCATGACAGTTTAAGTGATGTCTAGCATTGGGCATCGTGTCTCAACCAATGTGACATTACCCTGAAACCAGGCCAACCAGTCTTAACGCCAAGCTTTTGCTGCTGAGTGCCAAATGAGGCAGCGGCAAGATCTATCTATCTATCTGTCTGTCTGTCTGTCTGTCTGTCTGTCTGTCTGTCTGTCTATCTGTCTATCTATCTATCTATCTATCTATCTATCTATCTATCTATCTATCTATCTATCTATCTATCTATCTATCTATCTACACACACACTACATATGAGAGATAGAGAGCAACAGAAAGAAAAGTAAGAGACATATACGGAGGCAGACAGAAAACCACAAATAGAAACACATGCACCATACAAAGAATACACTTTTAATAAGATTGTTACATATGTTTCAAACTAACGGTACAAAATTTACAAGACTTGAGATTTCTCCCTTGATAAATTTAATCATTGTTTTTTTCCTTTTATATCTAAAAGCCTGGGTAAAGATAAATGATTTAACAGGCTATACCTTGTGGTCTATACACCCATGTTTCTTAATGAAATCTTTGAATCCAAAAAATTGTGCTATGCTAAATAGTTTGTAGTAAATATGATCTATCTGATGCTGCACTGCATTACTTGGAAATATAAGGTCATATCTTCAAAAGAACAAGTACTCCTATACTTACTTACCATACTAATCACTTACTGACAAAAACCTCATTTAATTATATCCTTAAAAGTACTGCAAGAATTCAACAACTTTGAGCACAATAGGTGATGTTTTTAATGAATGCCATTTTCTCATATTAGATTTAGAGGACAGGTCTATGATAGTGTACAATTATTGGATAAAACAAATTTGACAGTTCATGGGAGGTAAAAAGAAAGTCATCCAACAAAACAATATCAGCTGGTGGGGTCTAATCCATATCAAATTCATAACTTTTAACTGTCTGATTACTTGTTCAATGTCTAGACATTCATTTGACCAACAGGTCCTTACACCATATATGCCTGGTATTCACCAATACATTATCAAGCCTGAAGAAAAGGTAATATCTATAGAAACCAGGTGTAAAAAAAGAAAATGAATATATTTCCCATAGACACATGTTTCATATAACATACTAAAGCAAAAGTTGATTAAGAAACTTGACATATGCTAAATCTATTACTTTGTTGGATTCATACATGTAAACAGGCGGCTATTCTGCCATTACATTTATTCTTACATACCATTATATATGAATAATTAAAGCAAATAAACAAATTGTATTCTCATAGGCTTTGAGGGTGAAGAAAGAAAAGTTACAAAGTACCACATTGGTAAATTACAAAAAAGGGTAAATGAACTTATTTTCAGCAGTGACACTTTCTAGAGCTCCTTGAGATATGTATCTAATAGATGATGTAAAAGTAAGTTCAGAAAAGCAACAGGAGAACAATACAAATAAAATGGTGAGCAAAAAGAAGAACAGGAGGCTTGCTAAAAACCTGCACAGAAGGATCATATATAAACTTTTCATTGATGAATACTAATACAAATTGTCAACTTTATAAAATCATCTAAATTAACCGGCATGCTACAACAGCTTAAATATACAATTTTTTGACAGTTTTTAAAACCATATTATTTCAAAACTGTGAACTATGTATATGTTGTTGCCCCATACATGAAATTTAAGAAACAAATGTAGGCTTACAACCTAGCACTTGAAAGCTTGCTGATATTAATATTGGCATTTCAGTCGCAAGCTGAGCTTAAAAAATTACATATCAATGCAGTCTAAACAAGTATCTAAAAGAGGGTTATTATTGCACATCTGGGTAACTGACAAGTCTGTTCGTCAATGCAAATTCACACAAATGCAAATAATGTAGGGGGAATATAGCTGCTGCATTGGTCATTAATGTTGGTGTCATTTATTTGTTCTCCAGACATATAAAGACAAAGTCATTTATACAATCAGCATTGTCAACTGGATCTATCCCTACCCAATAGGGCCTGATTCACAACTCAGAAATTGTTCATATCCCCCAAGCCTAAAATGTACACACTTACTTAGCATTACAAAGGGAGTTAATCTTTTCAGTTACCATGGATTCATGGGTCTGTACCCACCCACTTGGTGTCCCACAGCTGGAGCCACAACTTAGAAATCATTTAAATCTCCACTCAAGGAAGCTGTGGTGACTCAGTTGTTAAGGTTATGAATTTGCAACCAAACAGTTGCAGGTTCAATTCCCACCATCTTATTTGTCTGGAATGACTACATTATTTCTCATGATTTTTTTTTGTTTTAAGGTACATAGTTTCTCTCCTCTTTTAAATTAAATTTCAAAATGTTTGAAGATAATTTTTTTTATGAAAGTTAAAAAAAATAAAATATACATTCAAAATTATTTTAAAAAACACAAGGTAGATGTAATAACACATAAAAGACGAGTGTTTCAGACTCATTAATATTGAGTATCAGGAACTGTCCAACTAAAAAAACAAATCCAAAAAGTTTCAAAATATTCAGGAATTTTAAATGTCAAGGAGCTTTTAGCATTCACTGCATATAAATATAAAAACCTGATCATGAGTTCTAACTGAGATATGTTCTTAAAGCAAAATCTTTTTCTTGCACATAATTAAAAGAGTAAAGAGAGTCCCATGCTTAGATACATTTACTGGTGTGCATCTGAGACTCTTTAGTTGTATAGTATAGAGGCTACACTGCTTTATTAGTAAATCTGTACAAAGCATTTATTTCTTGCTGAAAATCTCTTCATCCACACAACTGTAATAATTAATTGGTATTTTACAAACCAGTCTTATAAGTGAAACTATATTATCAGTTATCAACTTATGGTTAATTGTTTTATTTGTATTTCATGTTTTATTCTGTTAAAATTATGAATCATTATTTTTTTATCATGTTCCATTTAATTTATAAAACATTTATTTTAAAAATATATGTCAATTTTTTTTCATAATTTTATCTGAAAGGGAAGAACTGTGTATAACATTTAACCTGTGGTCCTATCAAGTCACCATCCAAATTTACTTCCCCATGACATTTCACAAGTGTTGTAAACAATAATCGAACATAACAAATGACATACAAATCGGACCAGGAAAAAAGGTTTATATAGTGATAACAGGCTCAGCCAATCATTGGCAATATCACTACAGTAATATGCATTAATGTTGCTCAGTCAATATCATCCCAGATCTAGATAAAATTAAGTTTATAAAGAAAATAGGATAAAATTTATACCTAAAAATGTGACCTTTCTAGTGCATTCACAGGCTCAGTCAATCTGACCAGAGTATTATTATGTATAAAAACATCACTTATAACTGAACTCTTCCATTATCTTGACAATACAAGCTTAAATGAGGTCTTTTCAAAATCTGATCAAACATATGTCCTCTGTCATCTGCAGTCTTCAAATAAGATGCTTCATAACCTCACTAATATGCATGAAAAGTACTCAAAATCCAACTTATCCAAGTTGTAGTTGATAAATGCTTACATAACAGATCTCATCAGATCAGAAACCTAGTCTCTAGCATGTTTACAAACTTAAAAATCTGATACAAGATCATCTAATTACTTATATATGAATGTCACTCATAACTGAAGTTATTTGACGTCTTGATGATATAAACTTGCATGCCAAGTTTGATTGGAAATAAAGCATCTAGTCCAGGCATAAACAAGTGTTGATGCACAGATGGATGGATGGATCACAGGCAACAGAGAGATAACGAACACAAGGCCATGGCATAAGCTCATGTCGCCTTTGACCAAGTGAGCTAAAAATGCACATTTAAGTTGAAAAAATACATATCTTCAAACCCCGAAGCTCCAAAAGTCTTTCGTAATTCTAGCACTTTTGAAAGTTTTCTTTTAAGTTTGTGGAGATGTTATTCTGGCAGTAAATCATAAGAAAGGTTATGGCATCAGCATTTCAGGCAATACACCCTGAATTACACTGCTGCACATTTTGATAGCTGACCAATCAAACAGTGTTACAAGTATGTTTGAATCTGCTTTTAGTCTCACAAGAATTCCCTCCCCTGGATAGGACTGCCACACATTCCAAAAGCAAAACAACTTTGTGCTTGGTTAAAAACCTCTTGGATCACTCTTAACTCTTTCCTCAAGCAGTGTCATACCTTTAAATAAAATATGTTGATGATTATTATCAATAAATATTTGCATGAATATTTTCTTCTTAGAACTTTCAAGCAAATCAATATGCAAATCAATACTTTTGAACCTGAGCTTTGACACATCTATCATGGATGAGAAAAGAAAACAAATAATGTCGAGTTATGCAAGTGTTGAAAAACAGATGAGGAAAGTGTGATATAGTGTAGCTCTGTATGTTTATATGATTTTAATCGTCAATGACAAACATGATTATTTTCTGCCTAGAACTTTACCAGATGAGATGTTAGAAAGCATACTTGTAGAACAGTGTCAGTCGCATGACAAATATGAAAGATGCAATGAGGTAAAAACAAACACTAGTTTTGATTCAGCTTATATATGACAATACATCTTAAAATACTCATAACTATGATATATATATATTTATACATTGGCACTAATTATTAGGCAAAATATCCCATTTAGAAATAACACTACATGTCTAACTGAATTGTCTTAAGGCTAATAAAACACAAGCAAGATAAAGCTTACTCAACACAAAATCGACTAGGTTTCAGTAAATGCATCTAGAGTCTCAGGATAAAAATTTCATCAATCTTTGTGTGTATTTACTCAAAATTTCTCAATAGATAACAACAAGAAAGCAAATTTAAATGGTGGTAGAAATTTTTTTAAAAATTTATTACAATGAATTATTTATAGTACATGTCATGTATGCAAAGCAACTCAGTTTATATTAAATATAAATTCTTTTAAAATTTTACACTAATTTTCATAAACCAAAGTCTATTCAATCCTGATTATTGAATGCTCTGCACCATAACTATCAAAAAGAAACTTCCAGCTGAAAATGATCTGTTGCTATGGACTTTACAACGGTGGCCATGTTTTAAACTTGGGTCAAAATAATAGTGCACTGAGTGGAATTGTCACAATCGAGAGTAGAATGAATTTAACAATATGCATAGCTTTCGGTGTGACATCACAGCACACAACATTCAATCTGGATAGTACTGGATCACACCTTTAGGTTCAATTCATCCAAACAATGTCTACATACTTGAACATTACTTTTGTCTTATACACACATCTGGGCTTCTAAATAATGACCTTCCAAAGGAATATGGATGTATACAAATTCAAATTAAGTGAATACTTGCTACTTAAGGGTATGTAGGATCAAATTTAAAGAAAATGACACCCATTTCTTGAATAATCAATGTTGAATGCCTGCATGCCCCATGTGACTTGAACTATAAATACTGTTTACCCTAAAAATATTTCTCAAATGTGGCATTGATTCTTTTAAATGGATATTTGGTCTAAGTGAGCACAGAAGTAAAACTTTCTCAATGCAAGGCTTTAGAGTTACAACCAAAATTGAAATGCCTCAATCCAATATCTTGAAAATCCTATTATTAAAACAGATGCAATCAAATAAATCCAAATTCCAAAACTATACAAAACTGATGATAATGGGTAATTTTATTTAACAAATTAGCCCTGTGTATTATAACAGCAAACAAAATTTATAAACCTTCTGACCTATCTATTGACTACTGATTTAAATATCAAGATTATCTGAAAACTATTAAAACTGACTGCTGTTGTTGTTGTTATAGGGTTTAATGCCATTTTTCAGCACAAGATAGGCTTTTACATGGCAGCCAGTATTAATGGTGGAGGAAGAACCCTGGAAAACCCTGGAAAGAACCACCAATCCACGAGAAGCTACTGGCAGGCTTTCTCACTTACCTACATTAGCCGAGTCTGGACTAAAAACTGACTGAAAATCAGAAATTGATAACCTTCCACTTTATGAACACCAAATCAGTTCTTTAATGTATTTTGAATGAATAAAAAATGGTGTTTAAAAAGAACATCTGTTGTCAAAATCAGTTTTAATCTAAATCCACACTAGCTTAAGAAGTCCAACCCAAGCAACACTAATATGTATAAAAACAGATATGACAACAGAAGAAAATTAAAACAAAGATTCATCATAAAAAGTCAAAAATATTAACTACATCCAATTTCCACTTGCAAACAGTTGACATTTTCAAATATATTTATGTGCATTTAAACTGCTGAAATATATAGTATTCTCCTCCAAACGAATACAAACTAAAAGGCTATCTTTTTATAATCACCTTAAAATTTATGCCCTAACACTTTGTTTCTTGATTCTAGTAAATTTCAATCATTTGATGTGTATAAACAAAACAATATTTCATTGATAGTTATAGAAGAGGCTGCTTGAAACATATCACATCATCAGGTTAGGCAATTAACTGAAACATTGCTTGGGCTAAAAACAAGCAAGCAATTTTAAGCTTAAATAACTGAAAACAATCACCTTTAAATAACCTGCATAATGTAAAATAAAAAACATTTCTTTTGACTTGGTAGCTCTCTGCCACTTAACATCATCTGAGAAAATAAAGCTTCATACAAAAACATTGTCTATGGAGGAAAAAAACAAGTACTGGTTGATGGTTTATAGCCATTCTACACATACTTCAACATATCACACACATAGTGCAACTAATACAAATAATTTGAAACACATGCCTATGTAAGTTTACTATTAGTATTACAGTAAACCAACTAGAAGTGATGTTGATCTATGTATAACTATTTAACTATGTATAACATGTCTAGCACCATAACAACCATTTTTCAGCACATGGCCACTAATATATTTGGTGCAGGAAAAACTCAAAAAGACACCAAGAAAAAACACAACTCAAAGAGATGCTACTGGCAAGCTTTCTCACTAACATCAGCCATACAGAGACTCACGAACCCATGCCGACAGAGATATGTGATTTGCAAAAATGAGTGGGAATCAGACCACTCAGTCCCCCACCCCACCCCCTGGGCCCACCACACTATCTACTCTGCCATGAGGTGATGCAGGTTTTCTTCTGCCACACATCTGACTCAAGGCCAAAAAAGCATATTATTTATGTCTATATCAAAGGACAATGGTGCCCTAATTGTGCAGCTGTTATATAAAGCACCTATTCTAAAGCAACCCTTAACCCTGATTT
This sequence comes from Potamilus streckersoni, assembly GCA_016746295.1. Lineage (NCBI taxonomy): Eukaryota > Metazoa > Mollusca > Bivalvia > Unionida > Unionidae > Potamilus > Potamilus streckersoni. The sequence continues at coordinate 3,139,705 of JAEAOA010001233.1, forward strand.
CTAAAACTTTAGTGGAAATATTAATTAAGCAAGACATTAATGTTCATTCTTTTTATTCTTTTTAACTCTCAGCTAATATCAGAAAGAGAAATCAGTCTTTTATTGTCACAGGATCACAATACCAGTCATACCAACCCAATATTGTGTGCACAAATGCAAGACACCAGTTAATGTGTGAACAAATTCCAGTCACAATCCATTGTGTGAACAAACTCAAGGCACCAGCCATTGTGTGAACAAATGCCAGACACCAGTCACTGTGTGAACAAATGCCAGACACCAGTCACTGTGTGAACAAATTCCAGTCACCAGCCATTGAATTAACATTTAATTTTCCAATATAAGCCCTGTCAGGTGCTATACAGATATGAAACTGGTGTCAAGGGTGCCATTGCTACACAAGACTGATAAATACTGTCATGTCCAATATATCCCTTTGGGAAGGTAGATATCATCTACACAAGAAAGGTGGACATACAGGTTTTTGTTTTTAACTGGTCATATCAAGACTTTGCAAAGGTGTGTCAATAAACCTGGAAAAAAGTCTGCCACAAATGCAAGTTCAAAATTATTGGTAGTCCACTAGTCTGAGGCCAGCAAATTTGCCGATGGACAATAATTTTTATAATTTCATTAGTCCCATGTCTAGTCAAAGTATCAGTTGTCACTAGTCAAAGTTCAGTTTTCATTAGTCAGCATGTGAGGCATGACTATTAAAAATTCAGCAGGGCAAGTAAATTTCTCAATCTAATAGCCCTTTTGGCTACAAGAAATTTGTTAAATTCTAGGTTTGAAGCATCACAAAGGATCAATAATGAAGACTAGACAAAATTATTTTTAAAATGAATGTTACATTTTATTTGCAACACAGCATCTAACAATATTATCTGGACATATTGCTTCTAACATTATACAAGGGTAGATGAATATACAAAAAATCCTGAATGTAACCAAATTCACTAAGAAAAATCAATATCAGAAGAAACAAAAATTCATAGTTCATGTCATAAAACTTACAATTCCATAGAATCGCCAACTTAAGAGTCAACATTTTGTTGTCTTGTACCTATATATATTTACATAGATCTGTATGTTCTACATAGGGCTGTTAAATTTAAACATACATGGTATCCTGGCAAGGTAGTTTTTTAAAAAATATATGCCAGGGTACTTTGATTTCAGAGAGTTCATATTAAAATGATAACAAAATTCAAATTTATAAATTGCATCTAAGGATGAATAACCCACTTTAGAAGTGCCTTCCATGGGTCCCATGCATGTTTTACTGAAACAGGCCTTATAACAATTAGTTTAATACAAATATTATTTGGGTCTCAAATTTGTGTAATTATTTTATAATTCAACAAGAATGAATATATTCATTACTAGTACAAGTTTATGACTTCAAAACACTAAGACAGAGAAGTTAAAAAAAAAAACTAAACAATTTTCTCTTGATTTCAGCATAAATAAAAGCATAGGTTACAATAGAAACTTTGTATTTTTAAAACAATAATAAAAGGAGGTAATTTGTTTGGTGGACTATCAGGGGCGATAACTCCAATTCATTTAAGGTTTCTCATCAGTATCCAGTTGCATACCAAATCTGGTTTATAGCTAAAAATATGCAATCAAGATAATTCATAGGAGTGAAAGTAAATGGGTCTCACAATCAGGAGACATAACTCTGCTAAACAAGAACAGAATGCAAAACAGTCTCGGCCAATGTCTCATCAATACGTAGCTGTACACCATATTTGGTTGAAACAGAATAACAGAATTACTGTGCAGAAAGAAAACCAGGAAAACAAACTGAAAGAAGGATGGATGACAGGCCCAATTTAATGTCTAAACTCATGCCCCACCACTCCATTTCTAAAGACACAGGAGGTCATATTTTGGCTGGTAAATTGTATAGCTACCTTGTACGTTTCTAATCTTGCATCGTTTTGCATGTAGACTGCATATTTTGTAGTATAAAGGCTATTATTTCAAGCAGAAGGCAACATGGCTAGCGCCTACATGAAAAGACCATGATCAATGTAATGATGTAAAATGACCTTGACCTCTCAGTTCAAAGTTTCTGTGAGCATATCACAGACTGAACTGTTTTTGCATCTTATTGATACATCCAGTGACTCAACAAAATCCATCGAAAGGATAAGGAAATTAAAAAATCTTTAACAAATACCTTAAAACCAATTTTCACGAACTGACCTTGACCCCAAAAATCAAAGGAGCAAGGGTACATGTCACAGAATGAACTGACTGTCATAGCTTATTAATGATTCATCCTATGTATGAATAAAATCCATCAAGGAATTTAGAAAATAAAGCAAATGAAAAACTGTAATCAAAACTCTAATGCAAAATTTTCAAATTACTGTGGCCATGAGTTCAACAGAGCAAGAGTACATGTTACTGAATGAATTTTGATGATTTAGCCTAAGTATGAAAAACAATTCATCAAGTGTTTTTGAATAAAAATGCAAATAAAAAATTGAAATAAAACCATCATGCAAATTTCCTATGACTTTGACCTTGAACCAATGGTGAAAGGAGCAAAATCGTATTGTGTAATGATCCAACTTTGTTTCATAATAATACATGAAAACTATAAAGAAATTCTATTTGGAGGCTTCAGAAAAATATAAGCAAATTAAAAAAATTCAACTAAACCTTATTGCAAATTTGCTATGACTGACTTAAGTGCAAGGTCACTGAGGCAAACAAACATTTTGTAGAATGAATGTTCTTGGCTTCCAGTTATTTATGTCAAGCATTATAAGAATCTATCTCGAGTTTTAGGAAATATGTGGAAATAAAACAATTGACCAAAACATTAACAAACTGTTGATGCTGAATCTGCTGTCACTGGTAGAAAAAGTGACATGTCTCGCTTCCAACCAGGTTTAATAAAAATCATGGATGGGCTTAACTCAATAATCTGCAGAATTCATTGTTCATGCAACTTTAAAATACAAACTGTGAAGTGTTGATCAAATCAATATATATGAATGCTATATAAACTGGGGATTCTTTTGATCATATCTACATCACTTGTTTGCTTCCATGATTGTTTAGAGATTCTGTCGAGTTTTGCACACTCACTGGGAGAACTCACTGAGTAAAAAAATTCATGATAATATTAAAACTTCTAAAATCTGCTTCTAAATTAGCACAAACTAGGTGTAGTTCCAACTTAATGTATTCTTGTAGAACAAGACCATGACAGATGACAGCAAAATATGAAATCACATTAAGGCAGTTAACTGGTCTATCTGTATGTGAGAATATCAGCCGGTCACAAAGTTCCATGTCCTTCCTGGATGTCTGTGTGAATTAGAACCTGCAGTCCATTTGATTCCACTGAAAACTCAGTTTTCCAAGTTTTGGCAAAATCCACTTGTTCAGGCAAATCAACCAAATTTCTTTCAAAAGTTTTATATATTGTGATCAAATATTATAACAGCAAATTGTTCTCTATGCATATTCTACCCAAGAAGAAATAGCTTCATTGCTTTGTTCCATTGTCATTGTCAACAGGGTTCAAAAGCACTTGCTAATTGCACACAGCCATATTTATTGATGGAATCGTTTCAAATGAAGATAGGGCAAGTAGATGCAGGGATAATACACACATACAATTATGAAAAACAGGTTGCCATGATAATTTTGCACAATATACGTGCATGCATAAAACAATGTATGTGAATACAGTGGAAATGGATTATGATGGAGGAGAAAACATTTCTAAATCAAAATTTGAAGTCCAGGATCTATTTGCATCTGACACAACCCAAGTAGTCTCCAGTTTAACCAGTTTATGTTTAGTGTGGCAACTTTAAGCCATGGGTTTATCTGCTTTTGACACAACTAAATTAGTCTGCACTCTGACCAACTCATGTGTAATGTGGTGTCTCTTAGATGAATGTCAGCTCCAGGTGCAGAAACGCAAACACTGATATGTGCATACACTTGCATTAGGTCAAATTTGGCTTTGTTCAAAAATGACTTGTGTCTTGTTTACAGCAATTGTTGACGATTTAGAAAAATACAGAATAAAAAAATTGAGTTCATGAATGAAAAAATGTCAGATATCTTGTGAAACACCTATTATATCAAATTCTGTCAGTTTAAAATGTTGCCATTTTTTGTGGGTTCTGAGAAAAGGTGGAAAAGGAATCAAATGAACAATAACGGCACTTGGGAGGCTTATTGCTGTTGCTAATCCTGGGAAGGAAATGATGTTGGCAGCTCTACCTGTAGAGCCTGGCAAATTCTCTTAAGGCTGCAGACACTTGTGTTACATTCTCTGCACTGAAATGAGCAACAACAGAACAAACAATGAACTAGAACAGTATATATATATATATATATATATATATATATATATATATATATATATATATATATATATATATATATATATATATATATATATATATGTATATATGAAGAATACAAATCATATGGGGAATAACAACTCTGTCAAGCATACTGGATCCACCAAGGGATCACGTGTGTCAGGGATTAATTAAATATATTTGTGTATATAATGATTTAAGGTGCAATGCAAAATTATTTTTCAACACATTACTAACAAATTAATTTGGGACACACAATGAAGGTGACGTTTGGTTGGAGTTAGAGCAAAAAAAGGGAAACCTATCATGAGGGAAAACAAGAACTTTGCTGAATATGGGATGCAACTACAGAAAAGAGACGATGTCGGTGGGTGGGCTAAATAATCTTTAAAAGAGCATTCTAACAATCAATATTTTATAATAAAGTTGATTTTACACCACTGTATATACCCCTTTTTTAGCTGGGTCAAACTAAAACAACACAGACCCTGATCTACCATCAGTAAGATCAAGGTCAATACTGTTTATTGAACTGATTATCTCTAACAAACTACATTGACTCAGGTCTGCTCTGCAGTACATTATGAGATGGAATATCCAGGTCTGTGTGGTTCGCATTTGGATCTAACTCGTTTGAAAGTATATACTGTAATTTATTTAATTTTAGGATGTATACTGTACTCCAAAAAATTAGTATTCTGAATTCCTGGAAATTTATCAATATTTCTCTTAATTTTATCAAAGAAAATGGTCCAGTAATTTTTTTTTAAATTTTCCAAACCGAATGATGGTCATTCTTCTGAGTGGAGGCGACCAACATTTCATATTTAAGATGTTCCTTTCGTGATGCAAATTTACAGATTTTATTAAAAATCTCTTTGTCACTTATCTCTGAAAGAATCCGTTGGATGAAGTCCAAGCATTCACTTACCTAGTAACTGCTTTATGAAAATCTGTCAGTTGTTTATGTGTAGCTGTAACCACTGCCCCACTATTTTCTGTTGGCAAAGCCTTCAATGCAGCTTCTAGCCAGTGACAAAATGTCTGAATAATCAAAAGAAGACAAAAAATTAAATGACAGCAAGAGTTATACATGTTAATGTCTGAACCAATGAAATTCAGATGCAGAGTCAAAGGACCCTCTGACCGCAATTGTTTTTCAACAGTGAAAAACTATACACTTCTTATCGGCTATAGAAAATAATCTGTAAATAAAATGTATTGTACTTTATCCAATATGATAATAGTTGGATACTTGAATACTATGTGCACCTGATCATCCATAACAAAAAGTGATATTTTTAATTAAATACAAAAAAATGGTTACTTTTTTAAAAAATTCCATTTTCTAAAGGGTTCTGTATCAGTTTTTGAGAAATCATGCAAAAATAACAAGATTGGTATTTATAAATCACAAATGCAGCCACTGATAACTCCAAAAACAACAAAATTAAAATATTTATCAGAATTAAAGAATATGCTTTGATAGCATCAAAATGTAATCAGGTCTTATACATAAGCATACAGGCATTTCAAATTTCCACTGTCCAGTTTAAATGTTATTTGCTTGATTGTACTGGAAGGTTTTGAGAAAAGACTTAAGTTCAAAAAGCTTCAAAATGTTTACAAATTTAAAAATGTACTTTCGGTCACATATGATCACGGCCTTTGTTTATGAGTAATAATATGCCGACAAAATTTCATTTGTCTAACTCAAATGGTTTTTGCTAGATCTTGCAAACAATGTTTTGCCAAATAAGTATATTCCAACTACTAAACTTTTTTACAAAATTGAAAAACTGCCTCTAAGGGACTACAAAATCTCTTGACATAAGAAAAAAAAATATACACACACTTAAACAAATGCCTAAGTGGTTTTGGATACAAATTGTGCAAAAAATTTTTTAAAAAAGATCCATTTGAGGGTATCTTATAAAAATGTGTTAAAATTTAAAAAAATATAAGTCACTGCTTGAGAATCTAATGAAATCATCAGCTCAGGTTCATTATAAAGTGCACAAAATTTCATTGCTCAGTCTTAAAGTTTTGGTGATATCTTTGTAAAATAGATTCAGAACTGATATAAAAGAGAGGTTTCCTAAAAATATGGAAAAGTGATTTGACTGGTTGATGAAAAGTGATGACAAAATACATCAAAATAATTCTGAGGTGACATGATTTTGGATTAAATACATACAATTTCAGTGCCAACAGAGACACATCTCCTACATCACTGTCATTTTATTAACTGATGTTTAATGATACTCCTTTTAAGTTTTTAATACAAACTGGGATTGAATGATTAAGGAAAAGAAGGCATTGGTAAATTTTAAGGTAATGCCGGATGTAATTCTGCTAGTACAAAGTCTGACAGGAACATCATCTATCAGAAATAGATATTGATGATGCATTTAGACTGCTATGATTATCTCAAGCAGCCAGGTGTAGAGTATGGTTGAAAAAGACTATCTATAATGAACACAATTTTCTCATCATGTTAGTATCAATTATACAGGATTTTACTGAACTTCATCCAACAGTTTTTGATAGATCACATGTGGCAAGCATGTGCAAAAACCAAAAGGAATGCTGTTTTTGTGTTAAAAGCAAACCCCTATGTAGTATACAGAAAACTAGTCTCGTGCAAAATTATCTTCATCTGTGCCGCAATGCATAAAATATGTGTAATAAAAATAGAACATTTAATTACAAAATGTACAAATTATATTTGCTAAACAGTGTCCTAGCTAATCTTAGCCATCTCTTAACAGTAGTTCCAATCCATTCACCATAGCTAATGCTAAAAACTGCACCGTAGATGTTGTTGCTAGCTCTTGCTAATCAGATGATAGCATTTTGCTTTCATGTGCTCAAAGAACAAGTCTCCATCTGAAACATGGTGATGGCAAAACATAAAAGACAAGCTTCTTTTCAAGGCACATTTGCTTAGTTAGGAAGTTAATACTGAACTTAATTGTTGGACCAATTATGGATGAATACAAACAAACAAAGAACACAGGCAACATCAAACAAAGAACACAGGCAACATTAAGGTAGAAGTGGGTAAGATTTCACAAATCTCACAAAAAGCCATAGAGGTAAAGACAACAATGTGATGTCCTATATCATAACAGAGATATTATTAAATATATATTTAAAAATTAGGAGAAAGCATTTCATCTGTATTTTCTATTCCAATGATTCTTTTATTAGAAAAGCACTTTAGAAACTGTTAAATTATATCAAGTAACTAATGACTAATCAATGGATTACCATTTTGAGTTTTGAACCTTTATAAACACTGCAGTGCAATTCAAATTGGTTTTGAAGGAAGAAATCCCTCCAAGTCTGAAATCAAACAAATACCTAACTTCCATTACTTAAAAATTATCAGGCATATTGGTTGGTGTAATACAGATAAACAGGCATAAAATGATGCTGATGACACTAAGAAAAACAATCCAACTGTCTCAGGGGATTACAATAACTTCTAAAGTTAGATGCACTATTATGAATCCTATCAACATGTTTACTCACAGGTCTGTCAAGCTGCATTATCTCCCATATAACATCTGCTATGTCTGCACACATGTAGGTTGGTAGACAGTAGACAATGGAGTGCACCAATGCATGGACTAGAGCATGACCATGGTCAGACATCAGACCACTGACCAAAGACCTCCTCAAGTCAAAATCACCCTTGTCCTAACAAAATAAAATATAGATGAACATTTCAGTAATAAATTAAAAATTAAAATATATATATATTGGTCAATCTGCTTTAGCAGTGTATTATAGACCTGAAAATTTGGGGAATGACTTACCAATTTGCCATTTGAATAAAAAAAACAGGGATTATGGGTGGATAATTTTCTTAAAATGGATGGATTTAATAAAAATTAAGATTAGCATTTCAACATATTGTTGTGCAACAATATTTGCACACAATGGTTTGATAATTTGGCAACATCTTTCATGAACAATTGTAAATCCTACAATCACAAATCTTAAAACAGACCCCATCTTGTTTTGATTTTTAAGAGGAAATAAAAAACTGAAGCATAAATACACAAGAAATGATAATTCCCCACTCATATAGTCTTATGAAATGGTGAACTAAAAATAAGAATGAATTGAAAATTTAAACCATGAGGATTACTTACAAACTGAGCATGTATAAAAACATATACAAAATCTTAACAAATTTAGTAAATGTTTTGGTACACATTAGACAGGCACCTTTATCATTTAGGACCAAATGCACATCATAAGGAACCGTTCCAGTGGCCTAGTGGTTAGGGCATCTGCATCGGATGCAGGAGGTCGTGGACTCGATCTCCTGCCAAGTCATACCAAAGACTTATAAAAATGGTGCTCAGCTTTAAGAGGTTAGTGTTTGGACTGGTCAAACTGGTGTCAGGATAATGTAACTGGGTGGGACATCATGCTACATGTCTGTGGCATGATGCCATAGTGCTGTACATCACTATAAACTGCCACATAGCAGACATTGTAGTGATATGACTGAAAAATTGTCATAGGTACATTAAAAATCCAACTCACACACACACACACACACAAACACACACACCATAGGAAGTCTTTCAGTGTAAACACCATTTTGACATGACCATTCATTATGGAAGAGTAGTATTATTCTGAGAAAAGATATTTTTTCATGTGCAACATAAACAAATATTTAAATGAGTTCTACAAAAATCAGATTAATCAGCAAATTTGATAAAAGGTTTAAGATGGCATACACAACAGCCATAATGGATGTTAGACTAGCACTATTTTCATTTCAGACCTACTGGACATCATAATAATTCCTTGTTTGGAATTCCATGGTCACCATTCTGGAGAAGTAGTGATAATAAGACTTTCATGATAGCCAACATGATGGCCATATTGGATGTTTGAGCAACACCGTTTTTCTTTAGAACCAAACAGACAATGGGATGAATGAGCCTGTAAAGTTTCATGGAAATTCTCTAAATAGTTTAAAAGGAGTAGTGATAACAAATTTCTGCTAATGAATGAATGAATGAATGAATGAATGAATGAATGAATGAATGAATGAATGACGGACAACAGAGCAACAAATAAGTTGTTTTGGTCTATGACCAGCAGAGCTAAAAAAGACTTTTGGATTTGCAATGGTGAGGAAGTTCAATTGTTCTAGTTTTACCTGTGACAACAAGTGAACACTGAATAGCCTGGTCATCTAGTCATTTTAATAGCATATTGTGAACTGTAGAACTTGCAGCAGAGTGTACATCCTACATAGGAAACTATCAAGATAAATTTATTTTAATTTATTTATAGGATGAACACAGTAACATTTATCTTACCTCTTTAGTATTTGCACACTTTAAAAAGTCATTGAGGAACTTCATAACCGAAGCATTTGCATCTTTGTGATCAAGAGAGCAGGCAGCTATTGCACAACATATGATTGGCTTGGCCACAACACTCTGTAAAAATGGGACTGGAGAACGCTGAACAAACCTGGAAATATCAGGACATATACCATAATAAACAGAAAACAACTGCACATTTACTACTCAAACTGTATATAATTTCACTCAGTATTCTGACATATGCACTACATGCAAATGTTATACTTTATTTCAACTGGTGAGAAAACAAAAAACTCTTTACCACCAATATATTTATCAAGTTTTATTAATTTATTCACCACCCAGTGTGATGACTACAATAATATATGAAGTCAGCATTCAATATTACATCAATATTTTAAAAACCAAAAAAATTCATACTCACTGTTTGGCCAATTTGCTTTTGTATATTTACAGACTGACAAGCAAAAACTTTCAATTGTTATTCAAAGCATTAGAATATTTAGTCTCAATAAAGAATTTATCATACATACTTATAAAATATGGATATTAATGAGTCTTGCTCATTCCACATGAAACTAATAAAAGTTGAATTTCAGCATATGTAGAATATTGGTATTTCTTACAAAATATCTTAAATCCAGTATATGTGAATAAATCAGGATAATAATCATTACAAGATGAAATAAATTAGCTTCTTTTAAACAAACTGCTAAAAACCTTTGGATATGCTGCATCTGACCTGTTAAGTGCCATTATATACACAAATCTAAATGTGTTTTGTTCTGAGGCAGCAGAAAGAATGAGTATCATAAAGTATAGGGATACATCGAGTCCATCAAGTAGAGTCAGTCATATTCATAAGCAATATCAAGCAAGTTCTAAACCACATACATGGAACAAAACACAAATGCGGTTTAGTATTTATTACACACCCTACCATTCATCATTTCTAAATATCTGTAGCTTTCCAGTGTAAATTATATTAAAATGACATTCAAAAAAGTTCTATATACTTTTCTAAAAATATCTTAAAATATTTATGTTTGGACATCAATGAAGACACCTGAGTGGTTCCAATCTGTATGTGATATAGAAATATGTACTGAACAGCTATTAGAAGCATGAAAGATTAAATGGGTTTTTAATAAGATGTGATACAATACATATATAAAACAAACAATTATTAAACAGGATCCTAAAATGTCAAAGAATGATGTGGGATAATAAAAAGTACTGATGATACTGACATAGACCTATAAAAAAAAGAGTAGAGAGATGAGAAAATAAATGTCAGTAAATACATATTTCTGATAACAGATATGGCATGTTCAGTATGACATTCAACTTTTGAATTAAATTAGTCAGATCTTAAGTTTTCACAAAGAAGAAATGGAATTAGTTTATCTTTTATGTGATTTATTAATTTACGTATATGTTTGATGGCACCATGATTTTATTATATGCTGGTGCTCAGGCAAAGAAATCTAATATTGTGAATTTACTATTTTTCATGGCAAGCTAATTTTCAAGGAATGTGCGATTGCTGCAAATACCACAAATTTAAAGTTCCAATGAATAATGATTCTTCTATAAAATCAGAGACTGCCCCACTCCCAAATCTAAAATTTAAACAACACAGCTTAGATGCCAAGGTTTGGACATTTTACTGAAGCATTTGACACTATACTGCATCTTTTGCAGGTTTGACACTATACTGCATCTTTTGCAGCTTTTAACATGATACTGCATCTTTCGCAGCTTTGACACTATACTGCAGCTTTTGACACTATACTGCAGTCTTTGCAGCTTCTGACACTATTCTGCATCTTTTGCAGGTTTGACACTATACTGCATCTTTTGCAGGTTTGACACTATACTGCATCTTTTGACACTATACTGCAGTCTTTGCAGCTTCTGAAACTATAGTGCATCTTTTGCTGACAGAAAATGACAGTTCTGTAGATACCAGAAGTTGTAATAATCTTGGGTGTCGACTGAAAATACTGCAATTTTAGTCACAGTTTTCTGTTTTGCATATGTCATTTATATTAGGAGATGAAGCTGTCTTAATCATGTAAACATTAGTCTTTCAACTCGAGATCCTTAACTTGCACTCCATAACCAAGTCTTTGTTGAAAACTAGCATAAACTTTTCATTCAAGAGGCTGACAGCACAAACTATATATAAAAATGTACAAGTACTAAGAAATAAAGAAGAAAAAAAACCCCAGAACAAAACAGAATCAGGAGCATGTACAAGAATGAGTTTGATATGTTCAGCTATGTCAGCCGCATAGCAAACCTTCTGACACAGCCAAGCTTTTGTAGTTTTGTCTGAAACAGTAAAATGAGAATGATACTTGGATGGGAGTTGAGATGGACTGGATGTAATGAACAGAACAGCCTGCAGTACACCTTACGACACCTTTATCTTTAAATTAAACAAACCAGCCCTATGCTACTAAAATTCCACCAGATTATACATAACTGGAAAGGAATACTGATGTTTTCTATCGAAAACTTACCTCAAACACAATCTAAAAAGATCATCTACTGTGTCAGGATGATTTCTTAAACCATTGTGTTCTTCTAGCAACTTAAATGTAGGTCCACAAAATGCCTGGAAAAGAAGGAAGCAAATGAGTTACAATATTGTAAGTTTTGAATATTTTTTCATACGTCAGAATGATTAAATATTTTCAAACAACTTCTAAGCATTGTAGTTACAAAACTGAAATACTTAACATCTCCCTATTAAACTCGCATAAGGTATAGTGAATCAAAAATAATGAAACATGTTTATTTTACATAATTTGGTGGACTTATAAAGTAATAAATTATTTCCTGCTGAAAATACTTTTCTGTTCAGATACTTAACAACATTTTAAAATCATCAGTGACATATCTGCACATAGATATATTTTCATGTCAATAAATTGTACATTTTCATGTAATATCTTCAAATACCCAAGAATCATGTCTCAATGATACAGCCATACTAATGCTATCACAGGAAAGATGATGTTAAAGCAGAATAACATTTTTTTTAACACAATAAAATGACACTAAAAACAGAATTTTCTTCAAATTGCTGAAAAATTAAACAAAACTTAAAAACAATAATTCACTGTATGTTGTTATAAACCAAAGCAATAACAAAGGTATTTGCAATTGCTTAAGAAATCTGGATTACTCTAATGCCCATTAACTTGACAAAGAAAGACAAGGCTTCATATCATTACTATACAAAACTCTTAGAAACAAGAATTAGCTATCCTGGGTGTTCAAGCCAAAAAATATTCTACTAAAATATGTCGAAGGCAGAAAGAAATATTTAACTTGAAAACAGTTTACTTTCTAGGAGTGAATTTTCTTTTTTGATTTTGTAAGTTGGACTGAATTATTTAATAAAACCATAATTTCCAGCTATGCAATGAAATGACCAAATTAAACTGAATACAGCTGATTTTTTAAAATATATTTGATCATTCACCAAAATGAATTAAAAAAAAGCAGACCTGTAACATTTCCAGAAGACCAGTGACACAACCAGCATCTGTCCCATATTCATCTACTAAAATACTTCCTAAATACAGAAAACAGGGGTGCTGATGGACCTGGTATAATGTTACCATCTGAAAGAAACCATTAAACATCAAATTTTAAAAATCCACTCACTGTTAATATAAATGTTTTACTTAAATTATAATATTTGTATACACAGAGCAGTACTAATTCACATACATATTATACACATCCCCCAAAAGTGGCTGAAAATAAACAAAATCTAACAAGTCCATTATTAATGTTTAAAGTTACATTGATGCATTCAAACTGTACATAATAACTATCTTTAAATTAGAAAAAAAACACTCATGAATCAGTTATATTTTCTCTACAGAATCAGTGGTTTTGTCTTTTTACAATGAGATCTACTTTCTAAGAAATTCACATTAGTCTGGTCACACAATAACAACACAAGAAATATGTACCATACATGTCACTTAAAAGTAGAGTCCAACTACAAATTACACAACCCACAACTGCTGTCACATTTGTTACATAGATTCATTAGTCAAATGAAATCAATATAATAAAAAAGAGCAATAATAACTTGCTTCATTATGCATGACTTTCATTTATTCTGATTGCTATTTTCCACAAATTGTAAGCAGTAAACTTGACAGTGTATATTACAATAATATCAAATGGCCAGACAACTGAAGCCATCTTTGCACTATGTGCAAATTGTTTCAAGCTTGTTAAGTCTATATTTTTAACAGGACTGGATCAAAACAGTCAAGACATTTTAAATGTGAGATATCTGTATAATTAGAATTGGCAATATTCAGCTTGATTTGGAACAATATCATGATCAATATGCCCTTCTTTTCTTATATATATATAATTTACATACTGGTGAAATGAAAAACACAACACATCACATGTCAAAAAGATTGCTTCAATTAGTTGACTAGTACAACATGCAGAAGGTGGGTGGGGCGGGTAGAGGTGAGGAATTGGGTCCAATCTACATTCCCAATACCTCAATAACTGAGATAAATCTGTAGATCTCAATTGTTAAATCATTCAGTTTGTTTTCTGGATGTCTTCTGCTTCGTCACACTGCTATGCTAAAGGGCAAAAAGACATTGTCTAATTTGTGGCTGAATTAATTAACAAAAGATTGTCAAAATATTTACAAATATAATTAGATACTGATACAGTTTTGATTTTTTTCATTTATTCTTTGTGATGTTTCCATTTTACAAAATTGCAGATTCTGATTCTTTTTCTTTGCAAAAGTCATATATTATTAATTTGTCATGTACGAAATAGGTTTCCAGATGAAAAACACAACAACCATTCCCTGTATGTGGTACTGAAATGAAGACAGTACATAAGTGGTAGCTGATTTTATATGAATGCACATACAAGATGAAAAATTATCAGTTATATTGCTCATGCCATACAGTATAAGCTGCATGCTGTAATTGCCACATTCAAAATTTTATGGTTTAGTTAGGATTTTGTATAGTACTCTGTCACTTTTTGTTTTCCATAAACTACCACCTTTCTGCTGGTTACAATGAAGTTGAGTGTATACAAATCTTTAGTACTGAGTTGACAGGGACCAGAAAAGCATCTCTGTATTTAGCATTTTTCTCCTTAAATAGTTAAGAAAAATTACTTAATTTCTGACATACTATATTCATCAAATTTTGTTATCATGCAAGTTCCATGTTAATGCACTACTCAATGATGCTGAAGCTCCAGGTAGCCAAGTGATCAAACGCAGTTGCCTTAATGTGGTGCTCCACAGTTTCATATTTTGCATAGTGTTACATTTAGATTTTTAAACAAAAAGTGTCCCAGGTTTTCCTCATTGGTTACACTTGCATTTTAAAAAAAGACCTTTTATACTATAGACCGTCATGTATAGCCTATCTTGTGCTACAAAATGGCCTTTACAACAACAGCAACAACTCAATAATATTGCATGATGTTGTGCCTAAGTACAATATAAATTTTTATTTTTATACTGTGACAAGGACAAATGTTATGTGATGAATATTTTGCTGACATTTCATACCTGTGTGACTAGAGGTGTGAGAAGAGATGCTGAACTCTTCCCGAGACATCTTATTACAAAGCGGACGCAACGACAGCATCTCTCTATAATCCTAACATCAGCCTGGTATTTATTGCAAGCCTCTGATAAGACTGGCCAAACCTGTAAAACAAAGCTCATAAAAGTAATAAGAACACTGACAGCTTAGATAATTAAAGTGATACTAATTTACATATGATACTAATTTACATAAAAACAAGTGAGCTGAAAAGATCTATGGATCTGTATTGTTTCCTTAAATTTGGTAACATTCATTTTGCTTGTTACTATTATAATTAAAACAAACTGTATTTGGTAAAAGAAAATGAACAATATGCTATCATGAATGGACATATGAAATATCCAAACATAATATGTGTTGATATCTTCATCATTTCAACTACATTTACATCATCGAAAAAAAATATGAAGAATGCAACTCAAAACTTGAGATCAATTATTTGCGACAATAGTATCTTTAAGCTATCTTTATTTTATGTAAAATACAAGGTCATAAAAGATAAACAACTTCAAACTATGCAATTAGTCTAGGAAACATGTAATGCACATTCAAGTGTCTTTATGTGCAGTAAACAAAGTACCCATTCCAATCTACATTCACTTTTTTTAAATACAGCATATTTGCATTTGATTAAGTACTGTCAGATTCAGTAACATATTCAAATACAAAAAGTGCACTTATTAACATTCAAAACACAAATCCATATTAATAAACTTCAGAGATCATTCAGACTATTTACTGCTGTATGGTTTCTGAATCATAAACAACTATAAAACTGTAGGTATTACAATAACTTTCTGATTGTTCCATCAAAGATGCAGGAACAGTCTATTTACAGCATCAGCTGGTGAAAAAAATTCTGCTAAAAAATTAAATCTAAATGAAGATAACCTGTGAATGAACATTAAGCTAAAATATACTATAGCATTATTACTTCCTTAAAGTACAATTGCAATTTTTCTCACATAAAAAATTCCATCTAATCATTGACAAAATGTATGGAAAATACCATCACCTAGTTATAGCACAATTTGTAATACCTGTGTAAAGTATTTAAGTTAATGAAAAGTTTTGCATAACGGGGACAATACAGGATACAGATTACATGCTGCACTGTGTTGTAAAAAGAAGGAAGTTTTGTTGCAACTGGTTTCATCTAAAGCAAAAAGGTAAGTAACATAAGGCTCTGAAGAGAAGCAAAAATTTATACTGACTGAAAAATAGGAATTTCAGTTATCTTCTTTTGAGCCTGAATGCTATTGATGCATGGATGAAAATCAATCTTCAGATTATATAACAAAGGGGTTTTTTACTAGTAACGTGACACTGTCCTCTGTCTTGATTAAATTTTTCCTTAAAATATCACCTAGAAAGATAAGCAGCAATAAAAGATCAATACTACTGCAGTCCCAATAATTTTGTTGTAAAAACCATCATAATTACCTCTTGTATAACTGCCTGGCAAGGATGCATCTGCCCATTAGTTACTGTTGGACTAGTGTGCCTGCAAATAGGTATATATATATATATATATATATATATATATATATATATATATATATATATATATATATATATATATATATATATATATATAGACATACATACATACAATTCTTATAATATGCTTATTATAGTAAGTCCTACAGGTAATGGGTGTCATTTTGATCAATTTTATTAAAGATACCTTTAAATGGCAATTATTCACCTTACTGTGGACCCTCACACATCCATATTCCTTGAAAGGCCATTATCTACATGCAACACAAATAGCAATATTGAAGTCCAAAGATATATTTAAATGACGTCAATCTAAATGTCTGATTCAGTACAAACTAGATTGAATGTCGTGTGCTGTGATATCACAATAAAAGCTGTTTGTGTTGAAAAAATGAGAAACAGCAGTTAGATTTTATAATGAAATAGTACCTAAATCTAGCAAAATAAACCCAAAAAGTATTTTAGAAAACAATAATCAGATTACATAAAAGCTTTGGATTTACAACTTTAACTACTCTTTACAACCTTGAGATACAGGCTTGGCAAAAGTTACATTTTAAAAAGAAAATTCCACACTTTATCATAATATGCCCTGGAATTTAAAAAATCTAATCGTCATCATCATTTCAACATGGAGTTTTAAAAGTCATTATAAAGTACCTGGTCAATTTTTGTGATCCAACCAAACTGAATTTGACAATGGAACAGAGACAAGCCCTAACTTAAAATATACCAGGTGAAAAGATGAAAATTAAGTTCCTGTCACCTGTGTTTGTGTGCAACTCACAGCATATATATGGATCCATATTTCATTTTGATATATGTAATGGCTTTTACTCAACAGAATCTATTTTTGGGAGTAGCAATCCAGAATGGGTCAACATTATTAACATAGATGTGGGAAGTGTCAACAAGGCCAGGGCATGCATGCCAAGCCCAAGGACAAAGTATTGGTATAAATTGTGTGACCTTGATCTGAGGTCAAAAGGGGACAGGAGGAATATCAAAGGCCTCAGCTTCATGACAATTAATCCACTGTAAGAACAAAACACATGAGGGTTCAGGAAATAGGAAATTTACAAAATTGAATCATTAATTATATACATGATTCTATAACTGTGACCTTGACCCAAAGACTAAAGGATCAGAGTGCACATGGCAGAATAAATTGCCTTAACTTTATAATCATTCATCCAATATGTGAGCACATTCCATTGTGGAGATTAGGAAAAATAAGCAAATAAAAAAAGCTAGAACCATAACCTTTAACACAAATTTACCATGACTGTGGTCTTGACCTCATGGTGAAAGTGGCTAGTGTGCATATCACCAAATGGATTGTCACAGTTTTATATTGACACATACCTGGTCTGAATAGAATCCATAATGGGGTTAAGAAAATATAAAAAATAAAAAAACTTAATGCAATTTTCGTATGACTCTGTCCTTGAACCCCAGGATCAAAGGAGCAAGTATGCATGTCACAGAATGAACTCACTAAGCTTAATAATAATTCATCCATAAAACTGATTCATTAGGGGTTCAGGAAGAAATATGCTAAGGATCAGACTTTAATGAAAATCTTCATACAAATCTTCTATGACTGGAACATTTACAAAGGGGAGAGCAAGCATGTCGTAGAATGAATTGTCTTAGCTTCATAATCATTAATGACAAGTATCATGAGGATCTTTCAATGGGTTTAGGACATTATTAGCAAATCAACAACACAAAAATTAAGGCAAATTTGTTATGACTAGAGCTTTGACCCCAACACAAAAGGGGTGAATGTGTAAGTTGTAGAATGAATTGTCTAAGCTTCAAAATGATTCCAGCTTAGCAAGATAAGAATCTATCATAGGAAAAGAAAGCAAAATGAGAAACTGTAACCAAAACATTAACAAACTGTTAACATCACTGTCACCATTGTGAGAAAAGTTACTGTTATGTCTCCATTCCATCTAGCTTGAGCTCAATGATCTTGTTAGATCATGTATAAATGTATGCTTTGAACCATGTCCAGTCCGGTATGTGTGACTATGCTGGAATAATCTTGGATGGGCACAACACATTCGGAAAGCCACAAAAATGAAAAACAACTCAAGTTACCTAAATATTGCTGCAAGGCGATCTAGCCATACAGTTGGGTCTCGTTTGCTTGTAGTGTCTGCCTGTGTTTCTGTTAAGAGCTGAAGAAAAAAATGAATCATAATGCATATATTTTAAGAATATATGCAACATTTGTTGCTATGTTTGATTTTGGTAAAGTTTTTCCTAAAGAATTCCCAATTAAGCTCTCAAAAGTCTTATGACAAAAAAACAGTGGAAAAATAAATCTAAATTCTACAATTCTAAATACTATTAATGTTTATTAAAAGACATTCCTCAAAAAGATCCACACTCTGTTGTCTTACAAGAATCTCCAGGAACTCAATATAAGACCATTTCTTCTTAAGAAGAATATCAACTATCTCTGATATTCTTGAGGAAAGCTTGAGTTTCACATTGGCCACTGTGCCAACCATAGTGAATGTCAGACCAGAACCATTTTCACTTAGGAGTAAATAGATATTTTATTGTCAAAATATCATTGGTCAAAATGTACATCCATTTAGGAGTAATGATAACAAGATTTTTAAGATGACCATCATGACATCCTTACTGAATGTAAGATTGGCACCATGTTCATTTAGGTAGATAACACAATAACTCTTTTGCTGAAAATCCCCATGTTAATATGGCCATCCATTTTGGAGCAGTAATAACAAGATTCTAAACGGCCATGGTTTTAGCCACCTCGGATTAAAAATTAGTATCAACATAGTTGCCAACCCCAATGTATAAGAATACTGTTTGCTTACGACAAAAATACTGATTTTCAGAACCAAAAACCGATTTTTAAAATTTGTACGCATTATGCAACTACATACAACATATACAACCATCAGTAAAGTAGGACAGTGCCTTATCTAATCAGAGATGCATGTGTTGCACATTTGCACCTTCTGGATGGGCACCGTGTTCCATTCAGATGCCCATTTAGAAGGGTCAAGAGTGCAACACACTCAGACACAGGCTGTTTATAGGAGCCTTTTCCACACCTTATTTTTTTTTCAATTATTATCGATTCCAATGTACCAACTGTCACTGATAATTTCAATTCTGTGTGATTTTCTTACTGTTTTCATTCTAGCCTATGAGTAATCCTTTGTGATTTTACCATTAGGAAAATGCATGCAAAATAAATTGCCAGCAACACTAATAATTTTGATTTTATTACATCAAGGTTCTCTGGTATTTATATTCATCCAAGTTCAGGCTGAGTTGTGTATGATGAAGCAGCAAGCAGATGTTTATTAGCTTTTTCGTGCACTTGTATTTCACGTATGCCTCCATGCCCAATGGTGAAATTGCATTTAACAATTCCAAAATTCTCCTTTACTAGATGATATCAAAAATCTAAACAAGACAGCACATTTGTCCTTTCAGTTCTGTTTTCTTGTCTTTTTTAGTGAAAATTCAGAATATTCTGCTTTCCTATTCAACAGGATTAGAAGTTCAAACATGTGACCTCCCACATCCACTCTTCCACTAGGCCACCAGAGCAGCCAAAAAAACAAAACAATATTTTTTGGTGAAAACACCATTCTGATATGACCATCCATTCCAAAGTAGTATTAACAAGAATTTCAAGATCTTTGCTATACCATCCATGGCAGATGTCTGAGTGTCATCATTTAAGACCAACTAGAGCTTGCCATTTGCGTGTGTTTGAGTGTGTGCAAAGTCTCATGTCATTCCTCCAAAGTTAAGTAATAGTGATAACAACCATGGATAACCATCATATAGGAGATCAGGTCAGGAAATTTCTTTAAGGACAAACAAGACACAATAAGAAGTCTTCTGGCAAAAGCCCCAATTTAATATGGCTTTCTATTTAGGAGAAGCAGACTGTTAAGATGGCATCCATAAAAGATCTCAGATCTGCAACATTTTCATTAAGGAACACTTAGTAAATAGCATAGTTTATATTATCATTCATTCAGGAGGAGCTGCAATCATGCCATGCTGGATGTCAGAGTTGCATCAATTTCATTTAGGACTAACTAGAATTTGTGATGATTGTGTGTGTGTTAAGTTTCATAGGAATCTGCCAAGCAGTTCAGGAGATGTGATAACAAACTTGTGCTAACTAACAATTGGATGACATATAACAGTCAACAGATTATCAAATAAGCTTGTCTGGCCTATAACCAGTAAACACTGAAGAAGAAAAAATATGTAACACTGCAAAATTAAGTACTTATTGAAATTAAATCTTGATGCAAGAAAAATTTGCACAACTGTTATTCTTATTATTCTTATAGTATGTCTTGAAGCTGACCTTACTGAGAGGAGTGATCTGGAAGGAACACAAGGTCTGAAGTCCTTTTGAAGTCTCAGCTGGGGGAAGCTTACCCAAGATTGTTGCTATACCTGCAAAGAATTAGAAAACAAGTCTGATGCTATGGAATCAAGTGCAAAGGTAACAAACTGATGCAAAAATAATTGACATGAAAGTTTTGAACCATTCTGATCAAAAAAAATCAAATTTTGTTGATACACTTTAGGTCCTGTAGTTTCTACAGTTGTTTTTGATCATGGAATATTTGTACATTCTATAAACAATACAAATAAACTCAAACAAATTTGTTGATGGAGAGGCTAATGTGTTAAAGAAACAGGATCTTCCTCCGATACCCACTTGACCATAGAACTTAATGTATGAAAACAGGGAACCAATGAAGGACACAATTTTGGGAATGATGTTTCTAATAATGTCAAATGAAAATATAATATCAGACCTTTTAACAAGCCTATAGCAGCATCATTTGAGAGATTGAAGGAGTCTACCGCCTGAGCAATCTGTACAAGACCCTGAAAATGGGAGACCATTTGATCACGGCATGTTGTCGCAATATTCTGGAGGGACATAGCTGCAGCTGTGGCAAGGTGAGTATTCTGTAGTCCTGCCAGCAGGAACTGTAATACTGGGTCTGAAACATACAAAATATTTTTTTCAATAGCGAACACTTAACTTTCTTATATGTTTTATGTACATTTCATGACACAAGACAAAAAAAAAATGAAATATGACACATTTGTAGCATAGTCTAAAAATAATAGCTATAATGTCACAAGAATCTTCAAGTGCATTGTCCATTTCCATTCTCAAATCTTCATCTTGTATACCTAGATATTGCCATACCCAACTCCACAGGATTACTCAGCTAAATGGTATACCAACTATGGACAGTGTAGTTCATACAGTCAAAGAATGCAGCCAAAATTATTGCTCAAATTTATGTTGCAAAAGTAATGTAAACTAGCAGGATGTTTAATCAAATTTCAGTCAAATTCTGTTAAAGGGTTAAAGTATTTTAAAGATGTTTCTAATGATAGTAATATCTGTCAGTAGATTGGCATTATTCATACCAAATCAAAAAACTGTTCAGGTATGTTCCAGCAAAACATATACCCCATCCCCAGGGGGAAGGCACTTTCAAACTCAACCAACCCACAACAGAAGGAATTTTAAAAAATTAAAAAATTAAGATGTTTTAATCAAATAAAAATGCTCTCTGCAGAATCATATATTTTTACATAATTTCTGGCTATGGGTTAATGGGTGGTAGAAGCAATTTTAATATTGGTTTGAAAACATAAACGATTTAAATGACAGATGGCTGGAGGTAATCTAATGAATTCTTATAAATTATATAAACTACTGCATATTTTTATTCATATTCATTCATTATAATCAGACTTGTCCTTTTGTTTGTTTGTCTGTCTGCCACTAATGTCTCTGATACTGTGAAATCACAAGTTTTCTTGGTGGCTTATTATTTGTAGATGTCATTGATCAGTCCCTTAATACCTACTAGCTTAATGTCAATGAATATAGATTTTATATTGGGGATATCTCTTCTAATACTGAAATCATAAATTTGTATCCTAACTAAACTGTGTTTACTAAAGTGATCAAAATGTTTTGCTATTTTTCTTAAGTCACAGACATGCAGCTTTTGATTAGAATACTGGCTAAATCTTATATTGCATTAAATGTGTGGTGGTCATATGCCATGATTTATTTGTTATTATTTTTCAATAAATGTTTTGGTAAATTTATAATACATGATTTGTCAGAAAAAAAATCATTAATGCCTGTGAAAGCAATATCCTTTATTTCTGCCTACTTTTACATTGTTTCATTTCTTGTATTTCAGTTACCTAAGTCTAATTTTTATGCCTTCTTGCAAGACTAATATGAAGTTTTAAAAAAAAAGAAACATAGCAAGTCAAACTTTTTATATCGTAAATTATATTTTATAAAAAGGATAGAAGTCAATGAATCATTTTTTCACAGAGTACTTATAAAACCAATGTCCCAGTAGTTAACTGTATTATCAACAGCATCATCTTCATCATCACTGATGGCCTAGCAGTAACAATCCGCACTTTTAATCCATTTGTCACAGGTTCTATCTCCAACTTCTAGTCTTTTATACGAAACTTATACCTATGGTCTGAGAGGCTTTTATGGAAGAGTATAAGATGCTTGTGATACATATCTGAGGAACTTCCATGGCAGAGTGGTACAAGATGCTTGTCGTGTGATTACTTGCCTCCAGTGTGTAAGTGAAAATGTTGCAAGTTACTTGTGGAAGGTCAGTGATTCTATATAAGTGGTGTTTGGTGTCTCAAAAAAATTTGGATTTTCTTCAGCAGTAAAACTGGCTGCAATATAAAGATTATCTTCATCTGAAAATGGTGTCAAGGCAATATAGATCTACTAAAACCAGAGATCTTATGTCTAAATAACTTCGGCTATTGGAGATAAATATCAAATCAACAGAGGCTCCATTTGCCCTAATGTACTAAAGCAATTGCTTTTACAAATCAATTGCACGTCTCTCAACGTGAGTTTTTTTCACAGATCAACCAATTTGGGTTGGTTATCTTTTGGGTTCTTCCTCCACCTAATATACTGTTAACTCGTACAAAAAAAAAAAAACCAAACCAAACTAAATCAACCAACTAATCAACTGTGACATTAGCAGCAAAGGTACTAGTCCACTTTTGCCACAGCTCTCTGAGTTTATAAAGTTTGACTCCAGTAATTTTGTTTAGACCTTTGAATATCGTAAATTATGCCTTTCTGACCATTACCTAAAAGACATCATCCATTGGTACAAATAGATTTTTTGTGGTGAGTATATGAAATGGAGAAGTCTTGAGCAATTCTGCATCACACAGAGCCAAAAAGTTTACATTTTAGCTCACTTAAAAGTTTCTCTAACAATGTTCATTGTTCCAATCAGAACTCTTATAACTTATTCAAGCTATATTCACTGATATCTGGAGTTATGCATTTGCAACAAGGTATGAGAATGTATCAGTGGATTTCAGCAATGCATTTTAACTGAGCAACAACCAGAATCAAGAAACCAAAAAATGAAATTATTCCGATCTCTCAGGCAGAAGTGCAGTGTATAATCATAATCTGCCAAAAGATTTTTCAATCTTTAAATTTGCCAAATTTCTTTCAAACCATAATGAATCAGTAGATAAAATCACCAGAATGGACAAAAACAGACCAAAACAGATATAAGCAGATTAAAATCAATTTGAGTAGCTAAATTCACGTGGTTTAGTTAAATGTACATCCTTTATTTTCTTCCCTTAGATGTAATTTCTTGCTGAAGTTGAGAAACTGTTGCACACATAAAAAAGAGGCACACTTCTATCCATTACTGTTGCTATTAGAATTCTCCATTCCAGCCTGTTCTTATGATCTTGTTTTCGACATACTATTTGTCATGTTTATGATATATATCTAAATATGTCATTCACTTTTCCTACTAGTATACTAATTGATCCTGAATGTCTATATCAATCTGAAATGAAATGGGCAGACTGAATCCAAGATAGAAAATCTCTACATTTCTGGATAAATTCTGCTTGGATTCCATGTGTCTGCACAAAACAAAGAGTCCTTGACTTGCTGTACTAATTCAGTTTCCATTGTAAACCTGTGCAAATACCATGATATTAAAATTCAATAAATTTTTAAATTTTGAGTGCTAATGATCAAATTTGTATCAGTATAGACACATCTATGACAGCAGCTTTTGTGAAAAGAAAACCATAATAGCTGCGCCATTTTCTGGATCTATACAAATTTTTAAATGTGTGCTTTCAATACTACACCAAAGAGTCAGGTGTTGATTTCAGTAATGAGTCTTGCAAACTCAGGTCTGTAAATGGATGGAAATTATATTAATAAAACAATGTCCCTGACTTTTTTAAGTTGCAAGCAGGACAATCTCTCAAAAGATTCTTCCTCCTAAAATCTTACTTTCATTATTCTCTCTTGGATATCTCTGTTCCAAAAAGAAAGGTTTCACTAACATGAACTCTGCCAAAGATCAACTTTCTTAAATCAGTGCTTTGCTGCCCCTTATACCAGATTATTTTTTCTTCCATAATGCTGTATTAGGGTTTTAAGTTCAACATTCCTTTTGTCTGCTTATTCAGACATGGTTATCTTGAATAAAAACAGCTGACATAATGTCCTTCCAACAAGTACATCAGACTTGCACTCAACATCAATTTGGGGCTCAAAATCACACACTGGTATTTCCAGTGACATTTTCCTAATGTCCAACAGACTGATATACATGCAATTCATTGTCATCATAGCTATCACCAGCTAGTATGTGCAGACTAAAAGCGTCTGACAACAAACCCTGTTGTGATGCAGCCATTTTCGTTTCCAGTGTGGCCATTATTTGAAAGACGCATTTGTAAAACTTCCATGATGAAAGTAAGGTTAAACTACCATAAAATGGATGTTCCAGGGGCACAATAAACCAATCAAATTTAGTTTAACAGCCATTGATGTCATACTGAAGTCTCCAGCTAATTTAATGTTTGCTTTCCTGAATCTGAATGTTGCATCAAATGCTGCAATATTGCTCTGGCAGTGCAAATTACGTTAAGAAATGAACTTTTAAAGTTAAATGTTGAACAAAAATTGCATACTGTGCAAAGCACATTTTATATCTGCAACATTGACATAATTTGTGTTAACGTGTATTATTGTTTTAAAAGAATGCAAATTCATACAAATTAGGTGCACTCATGAGTACTGGCATCATTACCTGACCCCATGTTTTATTCACATTAGACCACAAGGAGGGGTTTAGATGCAATTTTATATATATATATATATATATATATATATATATATATATATATATATATATATATATATATATATTAATTTTTTTCTGACAACCCGACCAGCGATTTCTCATTTTGTTAACACAACCCAAAACAAAAGTGCTTTTCCTAATCAGATTTCCACTGTCAGAATCAAAATAGTTTGAAACACAGCCTCCTACAGAAGTGTTTTTGAAGTTCCATCGCCAGAGGGGATATGTTTTACTGTAACAGCCCTCAGTGGTTTCAAAGTCAAAGCCCATTCAGTGGTTCCTGCATATATATACAGGTCATTTATCTGTGTGAACTAGTGTAGTAAGAGCAGATATACTGGATGGATTAAGGCAAGAACTATATATGATTAAAAGGTCTTCATACCATCTCTCAGGCAAAATGAATCAAACTATGTTTTCTTGTTTTCAAGAATAAAAAATATTTAAAGTTATTTTTTTCTACTGTAAGCAAATGGAACATCTAATTGAACAATACCATCATAGATGCAAGCTTAAAAGGTCATTATTTTATGTAAAATCTAGACAGAACATGTCAAAAGCTAAAAAGAATAAATCTGCAAATAGGATGGATAGACAACATATGTTGCTGGATGATGGACAATGAACCAAGGCAGTGCCACAAACTGATTTGGCCTTATAGCCATTGAGTTAAAAAAGCTATTCATTATCTCACATACTCACCTAATGTATCTGGGTGTTTCTCTATCCACTCACACAGCTCTCCTATCAGTTGTAGAGAGGTATGTCGCACAGCTAAGTGGGCACTGGACGGAATAGACAACACTGCCTGCACAACATGAGGGACTATCTCACTCTCTTCTCTGAAAATAACACTACATGTTATAGAGTATCTAATTTATAAAATAAAAGCCATCTAACTTTAAAAATCTGTCTGTCTGTCTGTCTGTCTGTCTGTCTGTCTGTCTCTCTCTCTCTCTCTCTCTCTCTCTCTCTCTCTCTCTCTCTCTCTCTCTCTCTCTCTCTCTCTCTCTCTATATATATATATATATATATATATATATATATATATATATATATATATATATATCTAAAGTAAAAATTGTATATAACATTTCAAAGGAGACTGGGATTTATGTTATAACCAAGAAATATTACATCCAAATTTAAAATGCTTATTTAAATGTTCACATTACATTGCTATTTACTGATTGCGAGTGAAATGATTATTGCACTTTTGTTACCCAGCACCTCTGTTGTTTGAACAACTGCCACTGTATATCTGGCTTAAGCACATCAGATGAGACAAATGTTAGAAATGAGTGGATTTTCTTAGGAGTATTATACAAATCAGATAATATAACCAATTAAACATTGCAACACAAAAAGCAAATTCTATCAATGTTTTTGGAATATGTATTAGGAATTTGGTAAGAGTAATTCAAATTCAACATTATATGTGATTAAACATTTTATAGAAAATTGTAGTAAACAATTGTCGCTTAAGCGCTTGCTTAAGCATGGTTTATACACAGCAATATGTAACCGATTTGCTACCATTCCTGCAAATAGTCTGCATTATGTATGAAATTAATACATCTGTTGCCATCCAATCAAAACAGTCCCAGCTGTCACGTGCAGTGTCTTTGTTCAGTTATTCTTAGTTTGAAGCTGAGAGCAACAGCATGCATAGTTCTGTCGAAAACTGCCGCCATCCCCGCCTCAACGCCTACAGTGTTCAATGGACATGGGAGTGTCTGTTCTACTGCATGATACTTAACCTAATAAAGCAGTGCCCTGAGGGCATTCACTTCATTCAAATTCAGTTTATTCACCCAAGAATCTAATGTCAGCAATATATGGCTTATTCAAACTAAACCCTTTGAGTGAAGTCCACACAGCTGCCGCTGTCATCCCAACCTTCGTTGGACAACCCAGTCATCGCTGGGCTCCTTCAGTTTCTGCTGAAGAAACTTTACTCAAAGGTTATCCATAACATTCTGTCAGGGAGTTTCACAGACCATCTGTGACCTCTGTACAACCATGTTGTGCCATTCAGTAGCTACTGAATCACTCACTGACAGAATGAAACAAAAGTTTCATCAGTAGCAGCAGACAGTCCCCTAAGGCAAACTGATCATTTTAAATAAAAACGTAACTGGATCTGTATTTTTGTTGTGTATAAATCATCAATGTGATTAAACATTGTATCCAAAATTGTAGTAAACAATCATTACAGTATTTAAAAGCAAATGTGAAAATGTTAAGAATCAACTGCCTAAATCTTGACTTTCCTGCACTATCAGTTATTACATTTTCTCATGAAAAGCTAATTTTTCTTACATAAAGCTTTGTTCTACAATATTAAAGCAAAGAATTTTGGAGACAAATATTGTAATGACTCAAAATTCATCAAAATTTGTAAAAACAATTTTTTTACAGCATATACTACATTTAACAATTTCCTTCTGGTCAAGTTTATTAATTAAATCTACATCTGATATCATACTCCCAAAAGTTACTTTGAACTTTTTATCTCTCTCTCTTTCTTAAGTAGGGCAAGCTGCTATGATGTTAAGTGTAGGCATGAATTACAATATGTTGTCAAGCAAATACCTTTTTTGCATGATCTGTTGTCAAGTGAGTAATTGTTAGGCAAGAATTACAATAATTTGTCTAAAGAGTACTTCTTAAGCATAAATCATAATCTGTTGGTAAATAAGTACTTTTAGGCATAATTTACAATTCAAGAAGAAAAGTTAATCAGTATAAAACCATTCCTGTTTGGCTTTAGCCAAGTATGATCCATAGCAAGAACTTACAAAGTCTAAGTGGATGAGAAAATGCTTTTTTGACTTAGAAATTCATCCTTTTTTGTTCCATTAAAGTTTATTCATACGTTACAAAAAAGTGTATTTTAATGCAACTTCTACTAACCAGTTACTGACTTTATTCTGAAATATTTTAGTCTCTCTATCATAATGTCCACTGGTGGAGTTTTTTTCAACTTTCAAAGCCTGCATAAGTTGCGACTAATGAATAATGAAGGACAAAATCAGAACTGAAAGAGAACAAGTTTGAATACTACTATGAAATCTTCCTGAATCAGCCATCTTGGCATGTCCTTAGTCAAAGCACATTACTCCAATTAGTTCAGCACTAATACTTCTGTTGCTGTACCATAAAAGCAGCAACCCAAACAAATAAATCAACTTGCACAATTATTTTGGAAATCTTGGGAGCAAAATCTACCAGCAATTGATTTACGCAAACAAAATATGCAAACAATTAGACATTTTTTTTACACTACATTCTTATGCTTTTCTTGGAAAAATTGATTAACAGAAATCATAAGTAATCAGTTTGTCACAAATATGTTACTTACGGAACAATATTCTTTGCCACGGCAGTCATGATGAATAATGAGGCTTCTGAGGATTCCCATGATGCATTTGACGGTTGATTTTTTAGGTTTTGAAACATCTGGAATGACATTTAATATTGAACTAAATATCAGATATCACAGTTTAAAATTGACCAGTGTATCACATGTAAAATCATATATGGCTAACACTAACTTAGTGGTAGCATAACTCAACTTGAAATTTTTGGTTTCACCTTATTCAATTTTCAATGAAAAATATGTATAGGGTTAACTTTAATACCACTCATTTTAGATGTTTATGAATCCTATTTATTTTGCTTTAGATAAATAATTTAATTCTCTTTTAGTCTTCACTAAAATAATTATTTTTAAAACATTCACATGAAAATCAAGTTAATGAAAAATCTGTGCAAGTCGGTAAATACCTATACAAGAACCTGGATTGAAATTGATTAGTGTACAGCATCATGTTTTAAGTATCAATTTTTCTTAACAGCTTGAATTAGATAATGGCAGCTTAGCGATCCCTACCAACATCAAAACATCTGTTGCAAGGTCATCAAATATCTGGCCCTCTTGTTTAATACGTGGAGTACTGAAATATCTTATTAAAATCAAGTTATTTTGTAATTTAGTTCCTTTATTTTACACTCTCTATTTAGTGTCCTAATAATTCTTTGGCCAAAATTAAAATCTTCTCTCTAAAGGCATCTTATAATTGTGTGTGTATGTGATTTAGATTTTTAACGTAGCTTTAACAATTTTTCAAGCATATCGCTATGCTATCTGCAGTGTGATAGTTTACTGAGGCATCATGCCGCAGACATGTGGCATGATGTCCCACCCTGTCACATTATCCTGACATCAGGCCCGAGTGACCGAGTTACGGATCACTGCCATCTCACCTGTGTCTACGTAGGTTCCATTCTAAGATTCGGCAAATGTGGATATGTGAGAAAGCTTGCCAGTAGCTTCTCGTGGGTTGGTGGTTCTTTCTGATGATTTCCCCGTTTCTTCCTTCACCAATAATACTGGCTGCCATGTAAAACCTATCGTATGCTGAAAAATGATGTTAAACCTTACAACAACCAACCAACCAGGCCAACCAGTCCTAACACTAACCTCTTAATGCTGAGTGCCTAGTGGGGCAGCTGTTAATACCATTTCTTAAAGTCTCTGGGACGACTCTGTCGGGGTTCGAACCCGCAACCTACCTCATCTGAGGAGGGCTCTCTAACCACTAGGCTGCCAGAGTGGTCATCTTATAATTATCACAGACCCAATGTTGTTCTAGTATCTTACTTTCCAGATCACTCTTATTGCACAGAACAAAAGAACAAGATCATGGAAAGATATGTCATACTCATCAACTACAAGAAAATGTTAGTCTTTCACCATGTAATAAACATTTGTACCCAACCTATGTAACAAGCATTCAATCTGGTTAAAATCACATCATGTGACACAAAAAGCTATGTTATTATTTTGTCAAATCAGAGCGTGTGTGTAATTTTGATTTTTTAAAGCTATGTTTAAAAATTTTCATATTGCTACGATGTCTGCAATGAGGCAGTTCATAGTGATGTCTAGTAATGGGGCATCATGCTGCAGACATGTAGCATTATGTCCCACCCAGTCACATTATCCTGACACCAGGCTGACCAGTCCTAGCACTAACCTTTCAATGCTGAGTGTCTAGTAATGAAGCTGATAGTACCATTATTATAAATCTTTAGTATGACTTGGCTAGGGTTCAAATCCGCAACCTCCCGCATCCAAGGTGGACGCTCTAACCAGAGCAGAGAAATAGTTTGACAAGTGAAGAAAAATGTAATTTCACATGCCAATCTTCAACATTTCTAAATCCATGCATGGGTGGTGAACTTGCCAAATTTAGCTCTGTCCAATTTGCTCATCAATATTCTCAACAATAAAGTTTGTTTAATTCATCCATGTACAAATCACTCTCAATTCAAATACTTGATTGTAATCACATGTCACACTGTTGATTGAATTTAAAGATACAGTCACTGCAAGTACTGTTTTTGTCATATTCATGAGTGGTGGTGATGGCATATGAACATTTCCCATAAAGCTGATTCAAAGTTCAGAAATGGGATGAAAACTAAGGATTTCATGTTAAGCATGCTTATCTGTCATGGCCCCTCAGTTGCATTGTTAAGACAATGAACCAGACACAGACATCTTTGAAGTGAAAGCACAAAGAAAATCAAAGAGGTGTGTACAACAAATATACAAAATGATGACGTAAGAAGTGAAATATATCAAATCTGTTTAAAGCACACCACAATTTCACTGTTGAAAATTGTGTGATACTGTATCAAAATCTCACAGACAATAACAAATGGAACGAAATTGCAAATAAATTCAGTCATGAATGCAAAATTGATAATGTTTTGGCTTACAAATCCACTAAAAAGAAGTGTTGGATGGTCAAAATTCAGTATAACTTGCAATGGATTCTAGGAGGCATTGTTTACAGTTAAGAGTGATGTTTAAACTTTTTACTTCCAGGATTCCAGTGGCCACCTAATGGGAGCATGGAGAATGATACATAGATTTGGTGATAGTAAGAATAATGTTAATGTTGTCAGGTAATGTATTTGACATAATTCCTTCGATTTTCTCTGCATGAGTACATATGAACCGGGAAAGGAAAGCTGAGTATTTGACATGTAGATACATTAGTTATTTAGTCTGGTTAAAACTTTTTGCCCTGTCACATGAGTGAAAGAAAGCCTAGTTTACATACATGATTAAAACATGTAGAAGATCCCACTATAAACACAACATCTTTTATCAGTTCTGACACTCTTGTTCTGAAATCTGAAAAATCATCCGAGTCATCTGGGATGCCTTCCTGAAATAAAATATTTAACAATTACACATTTATTAACAGAAATGAAAAGTATGCAGGTTGTAAAATTTATTAAACACTTAAGGATGTCCTGAAGAAAATAAGCACAACTCAAATGAATGAACACCTGCATGAATTCATGGGTAACCAATGGACACTTAAAGGCGAGTTCCTCACCATCAATAATGGGTGGGGAAGCAAACAAAGTTTGGACTACACATTTTGATTTTCAAAAGCATTAAATAAATAACATTGGGACTTGGGATAATTCAGTGCTAACGACATGACCAAAATTATGGAATTCAAGCATGTATGCTTGTGTACATCGTTGAATCAGATATGTGTAACACTCCATAAGAATCCAGTTAAAATATTCTACAAAAAGCCATCTTAACAATCATGTATACTCATGTATGTTCCAATAATTTCTTAAAATTTGTCAGATGTCATATATGCCTATTAACCTCAGACAAAAACTTAGTTGTTACACAGTATATGCATAAACCAGAATCTAAATGATGCCATAACTTGCTCTGTGAAGACTTTAATGGGAGCCATCATGGCTGTTATTACAAGTATAGTTTGTGCATCAGTAATTACCTTCACAACAGCACTAGTCAGAAAGGATCAGTTGTGTTAGTATGCATAAAGTGTGCAAAGCTCTATCTAGTCATGAGATGAACACAATTACTTCAACAAAGTAAGGCATCAAAAATAATAATGACCCTTTCTATTCAAATGTACAGTAGTAATAAAGATGATACTGGTTCTTAAGTTTCATGTCTCTAACATAAACAGTATCCAGGGAACAACTTTAATTGAAAAATTGAGCAAGGTCACTGAACAATGAAATAAAAGTCATGTGAGCTCTTTTACAATACCGCTACAGTAGCAATTATCAAGATGCATCCCTCACTATGTTTCATGATTCTATATAGGACAGTTTACCAAAAAGCCTTATGTTCATGAATTGAACATAAAAAAATGCAGATAGCTAGTAAACGATGAAATTCAGGTCTTATTCACCTTCCTTTGTAGTAAGGATGTCTTCCTAACAGAGATAATAGACAGTCATCAGGTTTCACAATTCTAGTATGAATAGTGCCTTAGAAATTAATTTCAAACATATTTAACAAAAGCCACTGAAGTGTGAAATGTGGATTTTGTAATGAAGATGTAGTGCTCATCAAGATGCATCTGCTCACCAGATTTCAGAGTTCCAGGTATAACAGCACTGATAGTGGATGCAAAATGTTTAGTCATAAGCTAAATGCAAAAACTTACATAATACTTTCATTATTGTCCTGATTGTTATATTTAGTGTATTATCATATCACTGGATGATAATACACTAAATATAACAATCTTAACACTCTGCTGTACAAATGTAACAAAAGTGAGCAATACTGGACTTGGGCTTGTACAACATATTTTTCCCCATGTGAACCACAAAGCCAGAGTCCAAAACTTCAAAATCTTCTAAATATTCAATTATTATTAGGTACGAAGATTTAACCAGTTCATCTAAAAATGCATACAAACATACCTATCATATTTCATTTGCCTACCTCAAAAGAAATGCCAGAATATGATAACAAGATCAACATCAATGGAGTCTCGAGCCCACCTTGCAAAATGCATAAAACATTGATAAAGTGCTGCATTGGACTGAAAATATAATTAGGCCATCTACATCTATATCTGTATATGTATATGCCTACATTGAATACAAATGTTTTCTTTTCTACCTATTACAAGGCTTTTGTGAAAAACTCAAACAATGTATAAAACATTGAAATATGAAAGTAATGGCCAGAAAATGTAACAAGGCCATCAACATAGCATACAAATAGGCCTACCAAAAATTTGTTTATATACCTAGAGTGATTTTTGCACAATCTAAAAATTTTCTTGGCACAGATGGATGGACAGAACAAATTAAAGATTTCCCATGTTAGTCTGAGCATAAAAACTGCAGAAGGACTGGAGCAACTTGTTTCAATTCTATCTACATTACTAGTGTCTATAAACTGATGCAAACTCTAACATATGAAAATGCTGAATCCATGTAAACAAATTTTCAAATAAATCAAATTTGAAATGGCTCTAACGAATTAACCCCTTTGACTGACTGCAATGTATCAAAACAATAGTCAGATACAAAGCATCTGGAATAGCAAGATGCAACTCTTCATGTAACTAAAAGGAAAATGGCTTCAATTTAAAATGTCAGATTACAAACGAATTTTAGATAATATACAGCTGAACTTACATGGTCCATATCAATTTGACAGTGTACACACAGTGCAATGATTAGTCTCTGGATGTATGGCTTAAAAATCTCATTTAAATCCTGATCATTCTTTTGATAGAGTTCTTCGGATAATTTATACCAAAAGTTAAAAGTAATCTCTGCTACCTGAAATGTAAGAGATAGTTATGCATTAGATAAAACATTTCATATCCAATGTAATTTGTTAATAAAACACTTAAAAGCAAGTACATACAGTAATCTTAAACTTTTAAAAACACAAATATCACCCATTCCAACTAGTCATTACAACAAAAACCTACATGTTTGTCAACCATGATAATCATTTTCACATCTTTGTTCTGAATGTAAGATGTGCAATTTGGATATGTAACATAGCCTTAATTTTTCAGTAGTATAACTACAATGTCTGCAGTGTGGCAGTTCATAGTGATGTCTAACACTGTTGTATCATGCAACAGACACGTAGCATTGTGTCCCACCCAGTCACATTATCCTGACAGCAATCAGACCAGTCCTAACAAGAATATCTGATAAAATAGTTTTTAAAATTTCAATAGATTCAATATTGCAACTATAAATGAAGTGATATGTGATAAACCAATGTGCATTTAAAACTTTACTATGGCATTATTGACATTTGATTAAACTGAGTGCCTGCAAACATACATTATTTTTTCACTGATCTTATGTAAAAATCGTCAAGTTAATTTTGAAGAAACATTAGCTGAAAATACAGTGTTTTGTAGAAAATCAGAACACAGGATGGAAAATGTCAATTTTCTCACCTCATATTGGTGATGACCAATACACATTAAAAGGAGTTCTAAAATTTTGAAATCACCTAATCCCTGAAAAAGAACATACAATACATTTAGTATGTTAACTAAAAGCAGATGCATCTTGATAAAACAATATTACACAATAACCCAAAATACATCTACAAATTTTTATTTAATAAGAATCTAAGTAATTAATCTGTGTTTATTTTCACATTGCACTAATATTTGTTACTTTTTACTCCAATCCATCTATTACATTTTAACCCAGGGGTTGGCAACCTATTTTACATAGCATGCCACTTTTTTCCCGATTAATTATAAAATGAATGAGGCCATGCCACAAGAGGTTTAACACTGTTAAAATCAAGAGTTTTGGCTGCCTTCTGTGTGCCGTCTGTGTGCTACACAAAAAACTCTTGATGTGCAACCTTATGGCATGCTTGTTGTACGTTGCCAACCCATGTTTTAACCCATCATTTGTAAAGACTGAACATCAGAAACATAATGAAATTGTTTTATTGGTTTTACCTAATTATAAATTCATTCATAACAATAATCATATTAAACCGTAGTGTGCACAGCTTTACCAGCTTAATATTAATACATCTAGATCAATTCTAGATTTTGTATTCTAAATGTGTGTCCATCAAATGATAACAATTTTAAATGTTAAACTTACGAAGGACTATTATAAATAAAACAAAAGCACATTAACAAAGTATGTACATAAACTAATAACTAATTTTTAATTTCACACAAAACTAGAGATGCTGAAGTCAAATGATCAGTAATAACGAGATCAAAGGAATGCATTGTTTCACATGTTAACACCATAAAAATCATGCAGCTTTCTGTATCAACATTCATTAAAGAAGACCGTGGCATATCTTAGGTTAGTACTAATATCTGTACATCTGTTTCATGGACAGTGGAGCAGATGGGTGTAAATCACACCCAGCGCTTTTTTAGCCAATGATCAAAAATTTTCCTTAAATATGCTGAAGGAAATGAAATATTTCTCTCATTTATTACCAGAATAGCTGCATATGATTGTAAAAATACATGTCAAACTTTGCTATCCTACTTTATCTGATATTTTAATTGGATCATCCACCAAAAACTACTTCTCTTTCTTGGCCTCTTTTTCGTGCGCTATATGAACAATGTTCTTTTTTTATATATTTTATGCTATAACATATTGGATAGAAATGTATAACAAATATGATATTGCATATTTCTAACTCTATCCAGCACAACAATATTATGTTTCTCATTTTATTCTGTTGTTTTGTGTACATTTATAAAAAAAATATCAACAGTGACTTAATTCTCCTTCCTAACTCAAGCAAAAAGGACACATAAGACAAAAATGAAAACTATATATGCATTTGAATTTGTTTAGTCTGCATGAAAAGTGACAATTCTTACCAGCAGACCAAGTAAGCACCTAAATTAGTTCTAATTTCTTTGTCATAATATTACTAATGACTACAGGGCAGTAAAAAATGTATTCCTGGTATTCCACTCCAGTTAATTATCAAAACTATTTCACCTGGAAAACCAAGTAATTCACAACCAGACATAAAATAAAAGTTAATGTTACTGAAAATGCCATTACAACTGTTATACTATGAGGATAAGCTTACCTGATTAGGTGTGGAAACAATAACATCTAAAAATGATTCTGCCATTTCTGTAAATATCCTGCAGTAATTTAAAGACCTGAAATACCAAACAACTGTTACTTTAAATCATGTATTAATGTATCCCCATGAAATAACAAGTGTTTCTTGCAACAACATGTTAAAGTATCCCCCTGAAAAAGCAAACAAGTGTTACTTGAAACCATGTTTTCATGTATCTCCCTTTATCTGACTTGCAAACACCTTGATACAAAACTTTTAAACGGATTTTGCTCCATTCTGCTATCAAAGTTGTTTATTCATAAAAATCTAAATCAAAACAATCAAAACCAAATGAATTGTTATAATGACTTGGACATTTAATCAGATTATGTACATCTGAATAAAAAATATGCACACCTCAATTCAGATTACATTCATCAAAATACAAAATATTTAATACATCTGAATACAGATAATGCCTACCTCTAATTACATTACTTACATCTAAATACCAAATATTCCCACCTCTAATCAGATTACTTACATCTGAATACAAAATATGCCTACCTCTAATCAGATTACTTACATCTGAGTACAAAATATACCTATGTCTAATCATACCTCTAAGGTTTTTCCTCAATCTTGCTAATGAGACTTTAGTTAAAAAATAAAATCTAGATGAAAAGTCCAAAAAGTGAAAAAGTGAGATTTTTTTATAAACCTGCTTTAAAGGCCTGAAAATTTAATCAGGTCATCTAGATGATGGATATGAATATGATATGAAACTTTCTTTTGTGTTCATTAGGGCTGTCAGTATGAGAATTAGCAGTCAATTCTCCAGATATTTTTCAAGTAGAAGCAAACTGTAATCTAAATTCATTTTTCTTGTCAATATTTCATTCTTATTATGCATTTCATTCTTAAGACTTCAAAGGACTTTTGCTTATTGATCTACCATTAAATATTACTCTCTGTTAATACATAGTCATGCTGATTGTGGTCACTTTAAAGCTAAAGGTCAGATGCACAAACACTTTCAACAGACATGTCGGATACTGGTGATTTTGTGGTTAGATTTATGTTATTTCTTCACTGATTTAAAAAAAAAAACAATTTCTACAAACAATTTCTTGCCTGTTTTAAAGCAATTTTAAGGCACAAGAGGGCCAGAAACATTTGTGTTGTGACCTTTATTTCCAAATGTCATGGTAATGTTCTCTCCATTAGTTTAACTTAAGATGACCTCACCAATCACTGATCAAGATCTTCTGACAAACAGGTCACATAGCTCTTTGATTATCACTTGGACTTACCAATATATACAGCATGCACAACAAGTATGGCAAATCTTGTCTGAAAATATGCTACCCATAACACAGCACCAGACCACATTCTAACCAGCCTTAATCGCTCAGTCAACACAGAATCAATTCTTTTACATCATGAGATGGTCACCATACCAAAAAAAGCCAAGTACTAATGTGAATGTAAGTGACCATACTCTTAGTTTTAAAGAATACATTGGCAACATAGCGTGGAACTAAAATTACAGGAAGATTGTGTTTCTAACCTTTTTAACAATATTTGGTTGGAAGGAAGGACAAAAGGATTCAATCCATTTTATCTGTGCATCAAAACTTACTTATCGATATCTTCTTCAGCTACTGACAAATGATATGCATCAACCAAAGTCAGTGCTGCCTGGTAAAGAGTCTCAGCTAAAAGCTTGTGCGTCCTCAAATCCTGTGAATAAAGTAAATAAAGAATCAATGACACAAAGAGTCCTTTAGTTATACAATGTAACATCCACCAAGAATCATCTGAGAGCATTATATACCCAGTAGTTGTAGAACTTCATTAAGGTCCAATTCTTTTATCCCTCTTCTGAGTGGTTCTGCTGTGTCTGATCTGACAAAAGATCATAATACTTGGGTTGATTTTACTTGAATCAAGCCTATAACACAATGCTCAAGTTGCAGTATTATAGTCCATAACATTATCTTAACTTTCTCAAGATTTTGTGACTTGATATGAGATAAAGAATTAATCACTTTACAATATTGTTGGTGCTAATATATATATTGTCCTGCATGACTATATACAGAGAAATATTTTTTTTATGAATATAGTCGAGTTTCAATCTATTTTCTTTAAATGCATTAAATATCATTGGTAAAATGGTGTAATCCTAATGTCAAATTTATTGTTTTATTTAACTGCGTGTTTTTAATGTACTGCTTTTGTATGACCTCTCAGTGCTCTATATTCAATATTTTCTTGATGTGCTGTTAAACTCCATAAATATTTTTCCCATTTCAATAAATACTCACCATTAAGGTTCTCTATGAAACACAGCAATCATATATCAGGGAATGATGTTACCCATTTTCAACTGGCCTCATTAACACGCAGTTAATTATACAATTTGGCTGAAATCCAATGATAATTATGGCATTACTGTGCAGAAGCAAAAGTGGGTGGGGTCTGGAATCAGGGGCTATAATGATGATGTGGATCACAGACA
The DNA here is from genome assembly GCA_016746295.1 of Potamilus streckersoni. NCBI lineage: Eukaryota > Metazoa > Mollusca > Bivalvia > Unionida > Unionidae > Potamilus > Potamilus streckersoni. Next base: position 3,179,273 of record JAEAOA010001233.1, read on the forward strand.
AATGAACTTGGTCAAGGGACTCATCAATATCAGTCAATCAAAATTTGGTAGAAAGCTGATAATAAGAATGTGTAGATCTATGCACAAATTAAATTTTTACAGCATGTCAGCATAAACTTGGATACATAATGGCAATTAAAAGTTAAATTTCAGAAATCCAATGTAATGAGTCGTGGGAGAAAGAAAGTGGATGGGTGTGACAATCAGTATCTATAACAATAAATAATGATGTACAAAGCTGAAAATCAAAACCAGTTAAGATCTAATGAAAATCTAGTCTCATACCAAGTGTGGTTTAAATCCAATATTATTTATGAGACTTACTGTGCAAAAACAAAAAATTTTGATCAGACTGAGAGAAAAACTGAAACATCTGTTGTTTGTTGCCAGTTTAAAATATATTTAGGAATATGAAAAGTAAATGTGGAGAACGTTTCAAGCTGTAGGTCCTTCAGGCAAGTGAACATTCTGGAAAGGTATAACACTTTAATGGGGTAATATAGTAATCTGAATTCAGAGAGGTTCTGAACTCTATGCACAGATGAAGTGATGCACTGGGATGCAATATCAGATTCATCACTGCTGATAAAGAATTCATGCCGAAGCCAGTGTCCTTACCTCAACACAGTATAAAGCTGCACAGATAGAATCTGAGGCAGATTCATGTGTTGTTGATGTCACCTCTTTACACACCTAGAAAAAAGAGAAAAAAAAAATCATTTTAAAAACTGTCAAATATTTTAAAGATCATCTCCAGAATATGGACACATGTCATTGATTGTCATACTTTTCTTGACAGTTATGAGTTTGCATAAAAATGGTACAACTGGTATATACATAAATGTTAACAACAATAGCAATGATGCTGCTGTTGTTGCCATAGTCATAAACCACATTATTTTTCACATTTTTATCTGAACAAGGAGACAAAATAAAGCATGTAACTTAACCTATCTTTCATGTACAAGTTTCCTAATAAAATTTCACACCAGCCATGCATGAAGCCATCTGGCCAGGAATGCATGAAACCATCTGGCCAGCCATGCATAAAGTCATGTCTTTAGTGCTTCAACAATGTGAAACATTTTAAAGACATCTTTAAGTACATTCAGCTCTAATAGAATATTATGCCAATAAAAATAAAGGTGTTTTACCAAATATCTCTACATGCCAAACAAAAAGAAATTTGTATCTTTCTAAGCAATCTCACCTTCCCGAGTAACCTCACAATTTATGCATGGTAAAAAGGGGAAGTGCACAAGACTTTTTAGTCACCGCAACATCAAAAAAAGACTAAATTATAAGCTTATATGTTTCTTTTTATAAACATGATCTTAACTGCATCAGAAATTCAAGAAAAACATGTATGCTTCATCAAGGCTAACCATCATACAAATAAAGTACTGTATATACTCACTTATGAGTAAAATCCAAATGCCAGCAGCACAAAGATCTACCAGCACATAATGAACAAGCAGATCAGGGTCTTTTCAGTTTGTTGGGAGCCTTCAGAAGAACAAACAAATTAGACCCTGAGCTGTGATCACAGGAGTTGCAGATGGACAAAACTTATAAGCAAGTACATACATGCAGTACTCAAACTACCAACTAAAACAAAAGAAATCTTATACTTTCTTATAACATGAATCAAGTGCAAACTGCACAGATCCAGATTTGCCAAAACATGTGAAGGCAGATCTGGATCTGTGCAATTTTCTAGGAGTAATCAGCAAAACAACAAGCATACATTATGCTAAAGCAGATCAGGATCTTCATTTTTTTTTCTTCAGTCTGACTTGTCTTATAAGCAAGTATATATTGTATGGTACCTTCTATAAAGTATCAGCTATATCCTTATTTCATTCTGAGAAGACAAACACAGTATCTAGATGTACTGAGCTGGAAATGAATGGAGATGTATTACAATACCTAAGAGAAAATATATGACTCAAAGCCAATTGTTATTTAAACAAATACTCTTCTTTCAAAGCAGATGCCATTAATATTAACATTGTTGATTAAGCAAACCAAATAACTGTTGGGGATAATATACTATACTAGCTAACAAGAAATCATGATTAATAGCTTACCAATGACTGAAAGGGAGCCATAATGAGTTTTGTGTTAATGATCTTTTCTTCTGGGATGGCATCTATGTTGAACCAGCTAGCAAGGCACCGGAAAACCTTGACCTGAAACCTTTGGTCTGACCAGCAGTTTTCAACACATCCAAGCTGAAAAAGCACAATGCATTGTCCTTTATTTAACAATTCTGGCACAGAATTGTTTGTAAAAAAATTAAACTTTTCATTTTTTGTAGAATTTTTTAGTTGTGCTATGAATAAAATAAACCTCTCTTCCTGCAGCCCTACACAAGCTGATAAGACACCCAGGTAAATAAAACTGGTTCATACGCAATATTTTGGCATAGTAAATCTAATAATTTTTTTATGTAATCTGAGAAATAGTATAAAATAAAAATGCAATTTGATCACTTTGCCACCAGGGTCATGACACTAAGTCTTTAAATTCATGGTCTCCAACAACCATCAAAACCCCAAAAGAAAAGTACTTCAAACATTTAGTAATATGCTTTCCTTATATTTAAGAGGTCTTCATGGAGATAACTGACTTTCTGGAAAAAAAACAATTTTCTTCTTTCAGTCACTTTGACCATTGACTGTTTGATTCCCAGACTGAAAGACCTATTCCGTAACCAATGCAAAAGCCAGCCACAAAGCCTGGTCCAAGAATGTAATGTGAAATTAATATTGTGCAGAAACAATTTTTCTTCTTTCAGTCATATGACCTAGACTGACATTTTAACCATGCAATCCACAAGTTTCTTCCTGATTCCAACTGCAAGCTGTCCAGAAAGTTTGGTCTCAAAAGTAGAAATATGTAGACATGCAGAAACCATTTTTATTCTTTCAGTCATGTGACTTTGACCTTTGACTCCAAAATCAGTAGTGTTCTTCCTTACTCTACGTGCAAGCCATCCATATAATGTTACAACTGTTGATGCTGGAGGTCTCAAGTCATTGTGATAACCATTTTTCTTCTTTCAGTTACAGTAACCCTGACCTTTTAACCCCAACCAAAAATAAGTTCATTCTTTATGAGTCCAGCCCAGTCATAAAAGCTGATAAAAGTAAATCATTATTGTGCTGAAACCAATTTTTGGGTTTCTGAAAATCACCATGACCTTTAATCTTTATAACCCAAAACAACAGGGTGCTTCTTTATCCAAGATGCAACCCATGCACAAATTTGGTAACTGTAGCTGGTGGAGAGCTCTAATTACTGTGCAGAAACAATTTCCTTCTTTCTCTCGCAATGACCTTGATATCTGACCTTTTACTCCCTCCACACACAAATAAATCTGAGATCTAAGTTCCTCTTCACCACAGGTACAAGCCTTCCACAAAGACAGGTAACTGCTGATAGGGGAAAACTCAATTTAATGTGCAGAAACCATTTTATTTTTTCAGTCAGTGACCTTGGTCTTTGACATTTCAATTCCAAATTGTATTGGCTTCTTCCTTGCAAAGTTAAAACCATTCACAAAGTTGAGTTCCTTTAAAAAGTTGACAATTAAAGTTATTGCACAGAAACAAGATTGATTACAGACATGAATATACTAGTGGACCACACCATAAAATGGCAGACATAGACAAAATGAAAACTAATGTACAAACAGTGCACCCTCTTGATAATGTTTGTGCGTGCCACAAAGTGACTTTCATTACTAGCATCGAAGCCTTACACAATGGGGTGTATCAACAAAGCCTGTTCATAAAAAGCACATAAAAATACAAATTTACAACATCCAATGAGATGAAATCACATTATAACTGGTAACTCATAAACAAAGACTAAAATTAAGTTAAAGAATTCTAATAGTAACATTTCCAAAAATATCCAACAATGCAACACAATCCACTACAACATATGCATCAATAGAGGAATGGTGATATAATGAAGGGCATTATAGTGAAAAAACACTACTTCTTCCAGTGGGGCACCATATATGCAACTTATGCACCAATTTTGGTGAATAACCAACCAGCAGTTTAGTAGCAGACCATGTTATGGGCTGATCAAAGATGGCATCACAATATCCAGATGCTAAACCAGTAGTTCCCAAGCCCCAAGGCCATGACCCAAGTCAGGGTTGCAACAATGTTTTTGATGGTTGCAAAGGGGATTTTCAATGGGTGGAAAAACTTATAAAAATGTTAAAACAGTGTCAAAAATCTTTTTTCTAGGGTTGCGGACAAAAAAGGCTGGGAACCACTGCGTTATATGTTGGGAATAAAGATCTTTTAGACATGAAGCTAAGAGCTCTTTTGCTTTAGGTTATGTCAAGTAGATATTTTATGTCTTTCTTAACAAGGATAATTAATCTAAATCTTGTACATAAGAAGTACTTTTGTCACCACCATCACCCCCCAAAATATATTTTTAATACTATGTAAAACTTTTAAATACCAGAACTTGAATGACTATATGTGATGATGACCGCAACTCCTCCGTAGCCTCACTTCTTCTATTGGCTCCAAGTCTGAGGGATCTACTATTAATCTACAAAAAGGTACATGCAACTGTAATAAATGAGAGATCTTAATATTACTCTTAACATATTACAATTAAACACTTCAAAAGAATTTTCATGGAGCGCTATCTAACTGAAATAACTTGCTGTAACTTGAAGTTTTTATTGGTCTCCTATAACAAATAAAGAAAATGTGAACTGCAGCTGTAAAAATATGTGACATTACAAGAAGTATAGACTGCAGTTCTTGAAAATTAAGAGTCCTGTACATTACATTTTAAAACATATCTAAAATTCTAAACATACCATCTACCATAGTTGTAAAATTAAAAGGAAATTAAGCAAAAAAAGGCTGATAAAGCAATGTAATGTTCATAGAGGCTTATCATGCACATTATTATGAATAAGTATGGAAATGTTTGGATTGCCTTGTACCTCCTCGGGTAAAACTGTAAGAACTTCCATTAAAAATGACAGTTGATCTCGACTTGTCCCAAATCTGCAAGGAAAGATGTTAATGTCTATAAAGGGAGGAAAATGAATTGCAAAGTATTAATGTGTAAACAGACCCTGAAATGGATAATTTTAACAAATTTTTTTTCCACTCACATTTGTATGTCGGAGTCCCTAGTGGCCTAAAGCGTCACCATAATGGATCACTTCATTTTCACCTGTCTACAAGGGTTCAAGTCTCTGGCTCAGCCAATGTGGGTATGTGAGAAAGCATGCCAAGAGCTTCTCATGGGTCGATGGTTCTTTATGGGGGTCTTCCTCCACCATTTATACTAGCCACATTTGTATAGCCTATCATGTGCTGAAATATGGTGTTAAACCCTACATCTGTATTTCATCTATTATTTCATAATTGCTAGTTTCCTGTCTCAAAAATGTTATCATATTTTGCTTTTTCTGCTTCCATTCATCATCTGCTTTCATTTTTCATTTATCCTCATCTGGAACAATTTTTTTTTTTTGTAATTAAAGGGAGATAACTATAGCTATAATAGCTTTTCTTAAAAGTGCTTCAATAAAATAACAAATACATATATGCAAAGGACAACAATGAATTTAGGATAACTTAAATTATACCCCAGCTGCACTAAGTGTAAAAATGTATTTGATGAGTATCTGAGTATCTAATTTCATAGTGATAAATAATGATGAAGAGATACACTCAAACCATCACATCCATGTCAATTTTTTTTTGTATCTGCTTCAATAAGAATGATGCACAGCTTGTAAGGGATTAACAACTGTCAAAGGAATGAATCTGATTCTGGATTATCAGTTAAAAGGCTGTTGATTTTAGCAGCAACCTGATAAAATCAAGTTTCAAATCCTTTCATGAACTGCACTGCTATTTTGCTCCCTTATATCGTTTGTATATAGAGCTTTTGCATTTGTGCTCTCCATTTGATGAAAAATGCATATTATATTTAAAATGAACATGTCTAAAATGGATGTAAAATAAAACTTTCCAACAAACTAAATCTTGGAAGATGTTGTTATTATTATTGTTGTTGTAGGGTTTAATGCCATTTTCAGCACAAGATAGGCTATACATGGCAGCCAGTATAAATGGTGGAGGAAGAACCCAGGAAAACCACCAGAAAGAACCACCAGCGCATGAGAAGTTACTGACATGCTTTCTCACATACCCACATTGGCTCAGCCAGAGACTCAAACCCCTCAAACCCACACAGATGTGAATATGCAGTGATCCACTTGGCTACTCAAGGCCCCTCTTAGAAGCTAGGCAATGTATATGGTTTTCCATTCAGTTCAAATAAAACAAGGACAACACTTTTAATTTTCTTGTTGAAAACAACCATATATCCTCAATTTTGTACCTTCAACACATTCATCTCAGTGTGTGAACGAATCTCAGTTCAATTCATAAATATGATTAAAGCTTGTATTTCTAAAAATATTAGTGATTTTCTTTGTTGTTACTAATAATGATGCCTCATAACTGTAAATTCTACACTTTCACCATGAAAGTCACATAAAGTTTATCCATAAATCCATAATTCTCACAAATTTAAATATCAACATTATTGACAAAGACAGATGTGTATCTCTTAATACAGAATTAAATTAATATTCTAAGATTTTATATTCCAATACTTCTCTTGCACAGGTTTTAAAACAAGCTGTAACCATTTTTATGTCAACAGAATCAATTAATACATATTCTCCAACACTCCCTAGAAAGTGAGTGACATTTATTAACAGAGTCTCTGATACCTTTGAACTAGATCCTGGACAGCCCCTTTCCAACTGGTCATCTGCAAGGCTAGGTCTGCCAAGGCAAGACTGAGCTGAGAAAACAAAGAAAGGAAACTTGAAGTCTGTAATAAATATTACATTTATGCATAAATATAGAACACAATGAGCTACTGAAATAATAAACTTACCATTTTTATTGCTGTGGTCACAATGTCTAAAATAACAAACAAATGAACTTATGCTGAAAACTAAGAGATTTCTTCTAGAGTCATAGTGATGTATGTTGGCAAATGCATATACTAAGCCTCATAACTGGAGATTTGTGTGGAAAGAAACTTTTAAGAAAAGTTAAATTCCCTATGGTACCATTTATGACATTGACAACAAATGGATAAAGCATTATCTTTCCTGAATGTAATTTCTAATCATAAAATTATGCATATTGATGATCAAAATTAATATTACTCTGATAACAAAATTTCTTAAGACATATCATAAGGATATAACCATATATAAAACGCATATTTAAAATGGTCATGCCTCATGATTTAGTGATAACTAGAAAATTTCCTATCTCACTTATTTGCTTCATTTCTCTGAGCCAGAAAAATTATTTCCATAGTTAATATGTAACTTAGATGTTGCTTTTTAAATTGATTAAACTAAGACTCAAAATTATTACCTGCATAAATCAAAAGTACCATGAATACATCATAAGTCATGTCTTCCATATATATATATATATATATATATATATATATATATATATATATATATATATATATATATATATATATATATATATATAGCAGTTTATGTTTGGTTTGGTATTTTATAGCACGCCTCAAGTAGGTTACTATGCACCAATGAAATAAAAGTGCCCTGCCAAAAAAGGATATACCATGTTAGTTCATCCTGGCCAGTCTGATGGTAGGATTCAAACCCAGAGTCTGGCATGCTAACCATTTATCCACTGAGGATTAGTGTCTTTAGTAGTCCTCTGTGCAGGTGCTAGCTGGTTATGGTTGACTGATTACTGATCAATTGGTAAATATATATGTGGTCTTGAACTAAAAGTGCAAAACTGTTCCTTTCTAATCCAACTCATAATGAAGTGAACTCCAACCATCAGACACTATAATCATTAGGTTTATTTCTTACCCTTCATGAAAGTCATCCACAAAGCTTGTTCAGGAACTTACTCTAGAACAAATGTTAATCTTTCTTTCTGCCATAATAATTTTAACTGCTGACCACAAATCAAAAGGCTACTTCCTGAATCCAAGTTAAATCAATCTGCAAAGTTTAGTCAATGTATGTCACATAAAGGTAATATATTTATCAGCAAAAACTATTTATCTTCTTTCATTTATGGTGACCTTGGCAATTGATCTTTTAACCTCAATATGGATCAGCCTCTTCCTTGCTGCAAGTACAAGCCATTAACAATGAACCAGGCATATAATGTGGAACTAAGGTTAATTTAAGGAAACCATTATTTATTTATTTTTTTCTGCCATGTGACCTTGACATCTGAACTTCTGACCCAAAGATCAGTAGGTTTCTTCCATAGCTCAAGTACAATTCCTCCAAAGAGTTTGTAACTGTTGACAGTGGAGAATTCAAGTTATTACAGAAAAAATATTTTTTCTTTCTTGTTAATGACCATAACCTTTTACCTTTTGATACCAGAATCAGCATGTCCCTTCCTTATCAAACATGCAAGCAATCCACAAAGTTTGGTATCTATAAATGGTGGAGAACTCATCCACTGAATTTGGTAATTATTTAGAGAGACTATTCTTCCTTTAGAATCTTACCTTAATCGTGACCCTGAGCTCAACAGTTTTCCCCTTACCCTATGTGCATGCTACAGGTGGTGAAGAATTCAAGTTGCTGTTTAGAAATGAAACATCAACAAACAGACAGACATCACTAAATGCCCTGCTTTAAGGCAGGTGTATCAAATTGCAAGTTAGAATTTTTAGAAATACATGCTCAAACCAATAGGTGAAACTGTGAACAAAAATGCATACATGTTTAAAGGTGTGGGTCTTAAATTTACCTGTGTTACAATGACTGGAGCAGTGCTGGTTGTTATTTTCCCCGCATGCTCTATCAGAGAGTCCCTGAGAGACTGAAAATAAAAATAAAAGCAACTCAATTCATTACTTTACTTACCATAAAGTATATATATTTATTCAACATTTTATCCAGTTCCTTATTCAGTACTTGATTATTGACATAAACATTTTAATTACTAATTTCATTCATTGATTATTTTTTTAGAAAGTTTTACTCTGTATCCATTAACTATGTATTTGATCATTAAACCAAATTGTGAATGCATTTATTTCCAATGGAATGCACTTAAGAGTAACTGTATGACAGCATTCATTCCACAAATGGATAAAGTGGGCACCTAACATGTCAAAAAATGGGTCATTTAGAAAATAAGTATGGTCACATATATCCTTACATACTTTTTACTTATTCAAGAAATTCCACAATTTATTACCATCACAAGCACTAGTTCCATGGATTTACAATTTTCAGCAATAAATATTCACCTTTCTACCATTACATGTGTTTACTTTCATTGAAGAGTCAGATTACATCATTGTTTCAACAATGTCATTATCTGCTAAAACAACCAGGTCCACTGTTCAGGACATGCTTATTTTAGTGGGCAAGGAAATTTAGAGCAAACCACAGTATAGTCTGACTCAACAATGACTGTTTTATCTTGCAACCTTGCTGGGTTTTTTTTATGTCTTATGTGCCATTTGGGTGGTATGGAGGGAACTTTCTAGTGCCAAAGATAAAAAAATAAGGGCCAACTGTTCTTGGGTGCAGTCTAAAATGAACGCTGGTGAGAATAAAAACAGATACAAATGTGCTTCCAATATATTCAGAGCAAAGCTACTTTTGCATTCATATGTATTTATCACACAACCCTCTGTTGAGATAGTTTTCATTTCTTAAAATCATTTTTATAATATTCTAAAATTTCAATATTGTTGCCAGCTACAATAGAAAAGGACTAAAGTTTTAACCTGACACCAGGTCAACCAGTCCTAACTCTAATCTCTTACTGGTATTGCTCTACAGTTTTGTATTTTGCATAGGGTTAGAATTATAATGAAAAAGAATTCCCCCAGGTTTCCTCACAAGTTATACTAGCTATTTAAAAAAGTATTGTATATCTTAGGTATTATTCAAAGAACCTTTAATTCCCTTTTTTATGTATGATTGATGGGTGTACTATTGGTTATAGAGTATACAGCTTGGCCTTACTCCAGATGTGCTTCAAAAAAGTGCTAGCTCCACTTGGTCATTTTCATTTCCTGAACTTCCGAGATAAATTGTAAAAAAAAAGAGCTGATAAACTTTTTTAACATTTAATATATTTGGTAATTTATTCAATGCACTTTCAGAAGCTGGTATTCTCAAGTCTGGCAAAATTCATTTTCCCTATTTTAATCGGTGCTATGGATAGACATATTCAGGCTGATTTTTGGAGCACAAGGGAATAGTCATTTTAGTTAGCAGTCTGCTGAGATCATTTACAATTTCTAAAAGTACAATATCCAAAGAAATGTCAACCACATTATATCAAAGTAACTTAGAAGTATGCCAACATTCTTTCCACTTTGCATGTTTTAAATGCAAACAACTTCACCTTACATATGTCACTCTCTCAAAAGTACATAATAATTGGTGAGCACCCACACTGCTGAGTGGTAAGTGAAGCAGCTACTAGTCTCATTTATATAAGTCTTTGTATGATTCAGTAGGGGTTCAATCATTGTTATGACACACAACACCCCATCTATATCCAGTATATAACTTTCTCAAGTTTCATTAAAATATCTCTAGTGGTTCAAAGTTATACTCAGGACAAGGATATGTCGATGAATTATGCTTTCCATGCCATAACCTTCATATTGTGATAAGGGCATGACCAACCATCAAGCAATCTTGGGCAAAGTTTATGAAAATCTCCCGAGCTGTAATAATGTTTTGAGACAAAGAGGTAAATGTTAATGAATGGATGGATGCTTAGACAAACATAATAAACCAGACTTAACCCTTTCATCACGGCAGTCCGCAAAACTGGTCAGGGGGAAGTCGGTAAACACTATGGACAGAGTTTTCGGTCTGGGGCAGTGTTCTTCTTTAATGTTTTAGTACCTGACTAAATAACTTTCGGGGTACCTCTAACAACTTCCATCTTGTAATGTAGATGTTATATTTGGATGATCTTGTGAGTTTAGCTTGTATACAACTAGAAATATCAAACAAAGTAGGAACTTTTAACGTGTTTTCCGAATGTTGAAATTTGTATCCAAAATGGTGGCATTTGAAGAAACTTCAATGGAGAGTTATCAGATTTTTTGAATAATTTCCACATGGTAAATTTGGATGAAAATGAGAGAAAACGTATGGAGAGACAATGGAATGCACTTGTGGGTGACAGCAATGATGATGAAGAGGACTTTGAAGGTTTTGAACCAGAGGAATTGTAAGCTCCACATTTTTTTGTCACGACGAAGACTGAAAACCAAAGAGATTTTTTTTCAGTTTTTTGACAGAGTTGGGCACATCCGAGTGTTAGATGGCTCCAGGAAAGCTTCGGAATATTTTCAAATATTCTATTCAGATGAAGTTTTTGGAAAAATTGTCTGTTTAACGAACTTCAATGCGATGACCAAACGTGGCAGAGATGATATTGGTCACTTAGGTGTGTGGACAGATCTCACCTTAGAGATCATTTTGGTTCATTTTATAGAATTTTATATATTATGGACACCATGAAAGAAAGACTTGTGTTGCTACTGTGATTATTCACTAGTACATCTAAAATCAATTGAACAAGTTTTGAGAACATTCTAAGTTTTCTAAGAGGTAATAAAATAATTACTTGCATTTTACCTGTTGTTACCTGTTAGTACCTGCATTTTAACAGTTGTAATAGATATGCACATTTTATTGAATTAGTCATAAAATTTGATTTTTAACCTTGATTTTGACACCTAATCCAGCCAGATATCTTTAACATTGGCAAAGTTATGTTGTTTCAAAGTCCACAAGTCATTTTGCTTTACAACTCCAAAGTTACTTAGTGTTGAGGACTCTATGCCTACAAAGTTACTTAGTGATGAAAGGGTTAAGATATATAGCAAAGACAAACTCCATATTACTATACCTGGTGAACTGCAGGTGGCAGCTCATGGAAGGCATACTGAATCTGAAAGTAAAATTAAAAAATAGGTTATTCATTTAGGTATGGTTATAAAAAGAAAATGGAAAAAAGTTAAATACACTTAAGACATTCATAATAACCTGAATGATCAATTTTATATGCTCTATGTGCACCTGGCTTTAAACTTCACTGATGGTATTTTATGCAGACAATGTGGGTATGTGACAAAGCGTGCCAGTAGCTTCTGTTGGGTCAGTGGTTCTTTCCGAATTTTCCTGTGTTCTTCCTCCATCATTAATACTAGCGGCTATGTATAGCCTATATTGTGCAGAAAAATGGCATTAAACCCTACAGCAACAATTTTATTTGTATTTATGATCTTAGCTATCAACCAATGATGGAGCAATTTAACATACATAGAAAATTATATCAAGTCTCCTATGATGAGAACACAAGATTTTTTGCCTCTATGTTGACTGAAACAGTTGCGAAACAAGATTCTAGTGCCACTGGTTACTGTAAAACTACTTTTAATGTTCTAGCTTTGATACTTTGTAACATTTAGTATTTAAAGGAACAACAGCTATTTAATTTTACTTAGTTTCCCTCTGCAAAATATGTGGAACAAATGCAAATAAATAAAAATATGTGTAATATACTATTTCACAGATATTATCATCCAAGGCTTCTCTAAGTAATAGATAAAATATATTAGTCTCACATTAATTTATTTTGGCCATTTCTATAATTCCCAACCATCCACCCACAAGACAAATTACAAATGCACCTAATCTACTATACCTTCGTTCTCATGGTTTGTGCTGCAAAGTAACAGGATTCTATACTCTGGTTCAGTCTCAAAAGCTGATCCGCTATCTGCCATGCATTTACCTGTAACAAAAAAGTATCAAACTTAAGCTGTAACAGAAAAAGCAAAGAAATTGCATGAGGATATATCATCACATTGTACAAAGCTCATACCTTGACACTACAACCATAACACTGACAACTTTTTAACCTGCATTTAAGCAAGTTTAATATCAATTATTCATTAGTTTTATATATATATATATATATATATATATATATATATATATATATATATATATATATATATATATATATATATATATATATATAAAACTATGCATATTTTTTTAATGTACAATTCTGTGATTAATAATGAAGTAAGAAAGGTCATGGGCATAACTGAACTGTTTCTCAAATATAAACTAATTAGTGAAGAGCAGGTAACTCTGAGTGAACAATATGGTAGACTAAAAAGTCAGTAACACTATTACATGACAAATAGTGCAAACAGTGACAGGATATTCATTCTTTGCTGAAAATGACATGCATTGCAACCACCTGGATTCATCCTCAGAACCTTAAAAATTTCAACAACAAAAAAAGAAGAAAACCACTGCTACCAAGAAATCCACCCAACCCCAAGTTTAGATACTAGCATTCAATGTTTTATTTTCAAAAGGAGTTAAATTACATAAATAATGGAAAGCAACTAAACACAGTGCACTACCTTTTCAGGTGGTCTAATTTGCAACAATGTAGTAAGGACTACAGTAGGAAATGTGTCTATTTTATTTGCAGTAAATAGTTTCAAAAAAGTTTTCCACCTACAATTTATGACGTTTAAATTTTGAAAATTCACCTGTAGTGAAAACAGCAAAGGCAAATATAATTTACTTTAATCAGAGAACCATGCATTGGTATGTATATGTGTATACTATTTATATATATATATATATATATATATATATATATATATATATATATATATATATATATATATATATATATATATATATAATGTTTAGCAATTAATAAAGTATCAACACCAAGCTCTTACCTGCGAATCACTGGGAAAAAAATAGCACAATGACGTAACTAATGATAAAGCGCATTTACTTTTCAAGTATGTCCCAAGTCGGCAAAAGTTGCCCTTTAAGCATCATTGGTAAAGTTTATAAACATAAACTATTTTTCTGTCAAAAGGAAACTTTCAAAGCACAGTAAAAGGGTTCCAGTCACATTGGAAAATGAAATATTCCATCAGATTCTGTTGATTTTGTTTATGTTTGGTATTGAATTCTTTTGAAGAAAGGTTCTTTGCTTTTATTGATGATTGTAGATGGCTATCTTTGATGAAGAGTGCATGCATTATTGAAGTCATTTCTAAAGGACAGCTTTGAGAACCAAACAAATGCCAATTTCTTATTGTGGCAGCAACATCAATAAATTTTGTTGAAAATTGAGATTGATTTTTTTCCATTTGCTGAGTATGTTTCCATAACAATCGGTGCTTCAAAGGTAATGTTTACTTTGAAATTTCAGCTATTTTATCTGGATACATTTTTTTAAGAAAAGGATTAGCCATCATATGGTCAATTGTAGTTACTGTTCCTAGCTGCCTAATAAATAGACAAGAGAGAGCTTGTTTTCATTTTTTTCTCTTTCTTTTAAACATGTGGTAGTTGAGTGATGCTGCCTTCCACGTATGCATAAGAAATTTAAAGTATGAGTTAATTAATGATAGAAACATAGGTGTTCTGGTTTGATGACAGGGAAAATGTAAATTTTCTGAAAGATTTAATTCTGAGTGAAAGGAGACGAATATTACTTACCATCCACATACAAATGTCAGTCTATGTAAATATATAAACTACTAGCGAGCAGCCAACAATCAGACAGATTATGATATTGATCTCTGTGTCCAGAAGTGTATATTTGAAAGAAAAGGTGGATATCTCAAAATATATGGTCTGTCAATATGAACAAATAATTTGTTTATGTAACAATAAATACATTTCAGTGCATTTTATATCAAATTTGCAGCTTCCTTTCATGTGCCTCTGAATTTCTCCACTAAAAATAAATGGTTTATATACAAGTTTAGACAGCCAACAATGTCACCAATAAAAAATAATTGCCAGATGGTACATTTTGCCAACAATAAGAAAAAAGATCACAATCTGCAACATTGTCAAAGCTCTGCACGATTCTTAAATAAACTTTTTACACATTATTTTATTGTACTTTTAAGAAGAAAACACTATTTTTTTGCATGTGAAAAATGCATATAAAATTTCAGGAGCCACACCATGATCATCATCGGCGATCTCTTTCCTAAAATGATAATAAAATGTTTGGGATTTTTATCGTACTTTTAAAAAATAATTTTTCTGTTTGCAAGAAAAATGCATGTATATGAACTTTTGGGAGCCACAACACCACCATGTTATATCTGAATTCATATTATAACAGAGCATGCCATAACAGGGTCACACTGTACCTTGTTCTAGTGACAGCTGATTAACTATTTATACCTACTTGCAACTATAATAATGTAGTCATAGGTTATCAAAGAGTTCAAAACTGATGAGTATCTTAAACCTTGAAAATAAAATTGTGAGAGTCAAAACTGAAGCATCATTTGTTTTTTATTCATGAGCACAACATGTTATATTAATGAGAATGGACAATGTCTGCTCTGTATCATTATGGTGTAGCAATGAGAAATGAATCACACTGCTTTACTTAATCCAGTTCATCCTAAGAATATTTCTGATTTGTAGACTAGAGTTTCATATTTATTAGTCATTTTTTTTTCTAGTTTCTAGTTTTAGGAGGTAACTTATATTTGACATTTTGACATGAACTGAATTAAAACATCAACTGCCATGATATGACTGGGCAAGTAATGCTATTATATGACTGGGCAAGAAATGCCCTTATATGACTGGGCAAGTAATGCCATTATACGACTTGGATACGGAATGACCAGTTCCCAGTAAGGCTATAGCTTTGATGTCACAGCTTCAACTTGTTTTGTTTTGGTTGAGGCTACGAACTGATCCCATATCATGTAATGAAGCAAAAAAACTCCTCACCAAAGTAAGAAACACAAATAGTTTAGAAAACTATTAAAAAAGTATAATAATTTTGTCAAAGAAATTTGGCTTATTTTGAATTTATGAAGCCCTTAGATGACAAAATAAATTGGCATAGTTATGTTAACCTCACCGTGTCCACCATGACAGAAAACATAAGACTCCCGCCCTGACCAATTTTCTAAATAAGGCTTGCCCGACTATATATGGATATTCTGCGCTATGGTATTAGTTGTTGAATGACATAACATGAGAAGATGGAGAATGGATACTTGCATAAATTGCGGAATACAGTTTTTGTTAAGAAAATAATTGCTTCTTGGTGGAATTTCAAAATCACCGGTAAACCGTATTTACTTTTAATACACAGAATTTCCTACTCAAACCGCGCCATATTTTTTTTACTATGACTTGGTTACGTTTCCAAATAAGGCATTAACATCCTTATATGGCACACAAACAAACGAGGCTGAGAAGAGAAGTAGACATTATTTGGACTAATATGGCAGACAAAATGAAAATATCAGATAAGCAAGATAAACAAGATTTTACCACTATTTCTAAAATGATTTGCGATAATTCCTGTATTAAATAAAAGGACTACTCAATTTATTTCATTATATATCAAAGTAGCAACCCCAGTTAGTGCCTATTCGTACAGGTAAACTAGGTGAAAATCTGCTTTTTCTTATACTGCGTGTGCTAAATTTGCATTAAAATCAATATTGATAACAACATTTTTATGACTTAAACTTTATTTAAAAGGCCTTTGAATTATCTACAAATGGATATAAAATTCATTAATATATACATTTTGTTATTTAACCATATGGTCATGTAATCATCAATCAGTTATGAAAATTGTCGGCTTTCAGTTAATTGCCATTTCCTGTGTGCGCGACTTGATACCAGTGTGTTTGTTTTGCAAATGCGGGTCATTAGAACCTCATGAATATTAATGAAAATTTGAACTCTGAATGGCGAATGAATAATGTTTCCAATGGTGTTTTGAAAATTTGCATATGATGACCCTGTGGTGAGAAAATAGTCCCTAAAGTCTCGCTAATTTTTTTCAACTCACGAACAATATATTTACATTTTCAATATACCATTAGAAAATACACATTCTACACTTTCTTTTGGTACCTAATGTGTTTTTCTGAAGACAAATGCTGTGATATATGTACACTGTTCGAGTGTTCTGTATCGGTAAGTAATTATTTTGTATTTATTAAATATTTTTGTGAAATATAGCATAAAATGTATCATATAAATGATCGTCCTGATGTTGACGTATATGTAGATTTAACAGGTTTACTCTTGAATTATTTTACGTTTGTTTTCTTCTTCAAAACTTTTATCTAAATACAAATTAATGTCAAATTGTATGCAAATGATGTTTTAACATTTAAAAACAAAATGGCATATCTGTAAATGAAATTTAAACAAATTACTTGCATATATAGGTAGTATGAATAGAGAATGAAAACGTTTTTAACAGATCTACATTTCGTACCATGATAAAGTACTGTTCAGCAATTTTATATGATGAACCAAAGGAATCTGCAGTTTTATCAATAAACCACAACAAAATTTCTAACATGAAATCACCTTTACATTATTTAATAAATATTTTATAATACCGTAAAGGTGATTTCATGTCAGAAATTTTCTCGTGCTTTATTGATAAAACTACAGACTCCTGTGGATGGACTATACTGGTTATAGACCAATTTTCACCATGTACCAATTGTCCCCATATTAATAACAACTCACGACTGCACGCAAAGTTTTGGTTCCTGTTTAAAAAAATAAAAATAGTGATTATAGTTGAAAAGCACGATCGAAAATAAGCATCAGAATGATATTATTAACAGAGTTATTATTATTATGGCGACAATTGGTACGCAGCGAGAATTGGTCTTTAACCAGTATGTCTTTTTAAATATGTATATAGTTTTTTTTAACTATTCCTAAAACATTTTTGTTTTTGTTTATTTTCAGTTCAGAAATAGGCGATTATCCTGGACCTTACTGCCAAAATTGCAGGCATCAGTGTTGATACAATATCATCAAAATTTTGTATAAATATTGACAGTCAACTGGAATTGTGATAGAAATTTTCAACTTTTATAAGAAAAATAATCGTACATTTGCTGAATTTTGCTGATTCTGGATGTTAGTGGACATTCTCAGAGCATAGAAAATTTGATAAACTGTTTACAATGTATGCCAATGTTTTCTTCTGAATTAAATGATGTGTTAACAAATATATTGTTCAGTATCTCAATTGTCTGGTTGAAAAAAAAATTATTTTTTAATACCTTATATTCTTCCCTACACTGAAATTTAGTGGATATTGTTTAATTTACTGCAGATATTTGAATTCTACAGGCAAAATTCTATAAGACTGCCAAGTTTCATGGAGATATCATTTTTAGATCAAAAGTTATGATAGAAATACTTATTTTATTAAATGTGTCAGGTCCGTGACTCAGAAGAATTAAACATACATTTATATAAGGCAAAAATTCACTGAAAAGCCACTTTTTGCCAGTATTCAAATAGTCATAACTTTTTAACTAATCATCATATTCAAAAATTAAAACTGTTCTGAAAAGGTTTGAATGAGCTTTATAAGAATCAACCATTAAAATGCAAATATGTTGACTTTGTAATTTTGACTGGGGCTGCTAATCAAAGAACATGTTCAAAATGTTTTATATTATGATAAAAAAAGATCCGGGTGTGAATCACACTTGACTACTCCAGTGACACACACAGACTCATGTTAGTACCCTGTCCACAAGGTAGTACTAAGGGTACTAATATTAGTACTAAGTTAGACTATTGTTAGCATAGACCATTAGAACCATGTGGTAGTCATATGAAACCTAGCATTTCCAAGTTATTTATCTGCGAATTAATCTTATTTATGTATGCTGAGTTAATAGCTTCAAAAAAATACAAATAGCTCATATACATAATTATCGAGGGAAAAACGCCGATTACAGATTTTAAAACAAACTATAAGTATATTAATGTCTAGCTTGACCAAAATCATCCAGTATTTTTAATAATTTATGCACTGGTGACAATACCTGTGCATGCAGTATTACGACTGTCATCTTTGTAAGATCCGTTAAATGTTTATTGCTAAAGAACACCTCGCATAAGAATATGAAATTTATGGTGAACAATATATTGCTTTTAAGTTTTCACTCAACACTATGGCACTCAAAACCTACCGATCTTTGAAGTTCTCCGAGCCAAACTGATGCTTTTTCTTTTCCGACGAAATCTGGGTTATTATACAGAGCTTGCAGAGCCTGATACACCGTCTCCAGAGACGGTGTTTGGCTCTCCATTTTTTAAAGAAATCGGCGAATTTTTCGTTAACCTACTTGGGGGAATAAGCTTGCCGGAACCTACCGGAAGTTAAGAAAAGTTCTACGGACTTCAATTAAACAGGCCACACATGGAAATTATAATCTTTGCTAGTTTATAACGTTATATTTCCACACAATTATATTTAAAAGAAAATTTAATTGGTGTAGAAATTTATTGTTCATTGTCAAAAAATTTATCTAATGAAAGTAGTATTTAACTTTACTGCGATGATGATACGATCTCAATTATTAAGATACATAAATAATGAATAGAATTCAACAGAAGCTTCCACTTGTCATTTGTTTTTGAAGTACCTCTAGAGTTTTCCTTGTTTTGTTGTCACGCCGACCTTTGACAGTAAAGCAACTCCTTCGACAGCGATTTAACGTTTCAGTATTCAAATATTTATGTCGATAGATGATAAAACATATCTACAAGTGTGTGTAGTCAGTGATGTGTTTTTGTTGTCAACAATCTGTTAATACATGTTCACTGCAGCACCGTCTCAAGGATTATAGGAGTACTTGCGAGTCTGTTGGTGCGTATTTCCAAAACGAGCTTGTAACAAACCTTGCTAATAGGACGTGCCAATATATATATATATATATATATATATATATATATATATATATATATATATATATATATATATATATATATATATATATATATATGTGTGTGTGTGTGTGTGATTAATGTATTTTGACTCACGCATTTTAGATGAGTAATATGTACTTGTATGAATTTCTTTTCTTTTTCTTTTTTTTTTTCTTTTCCCCCACAATAATGGTTCAAAAATGTAAGATAATGACCCAGAAATTTGTTTTGGGGTCTTTGTCCCACTGCCTAAATAACAGAGCTCTGTGGCATATTTTCTGACATTATTATGAGGAGTAAAAGTTTTGGCAATATTTCACACTTTTGGCAGCCCATTTCAATGCATTTCTGCAAATTAAAGTCATAATGTTTTAATCAGACTTTACTTACCATCATGTCTTATTTTCAGATAAATCCAAATTCTTCCACAAGAAAAGTACTTCTCATCCACTGGCTTCTATCATGTTCCATCAAGCTTAACAAAAAAAAAAAAACTTGAAAACACATCCATTTCCTCGTGTGAGAATTTGAATTAGTAGAAGAAAAAAAATAGACATCAGAGAAAGTGACGTCTGACTAAAACGTTATGACTAATTTTTGCCAAGTATGTGAGATATTCCTGAAAATTCAGGTTCTTGTTCCAAATTACTTTTTTTTAAGCACTAAAACATTGATCCCCAAAAGATAAATATTAGGGATGATGACTTACAATGTAGGACTAATTAAAAAAATATATATATATGTCAGAAGCTGAGCAAAAGTGTAAAAAAAAGCATGTATTCAGAATTTCCAACATTTTTAATTCAGAAACTTTCTTGTCAACAAATGGGAATTTTCAAGCATTTCAAAATAGAAATCATTTCTTAAAATGCCTTTAACACATTAACCCCTGAGCCAAACAGCTAGGCATTCCCCAACAGCATACTTGCAGAGACCACCTAGAGCAGTGTTAGTCTTAACAGTGCCTGTATCCCTGAGACTTGCTCACAGCATTTGGTTTGCAAATTTTGTTATTGTTTTATTTATTTTCATTTATTTATGCTGAAATTTTGCAGAAATAAAACTCATGCATAAAGGTGAAAATAAATGATGTACTTACCAATAGTGCTGTTAAAAACAATGGAAAACTTCACTCAGGTACCCATTGTGACGTTTAATGGGTAACCAGGTAAACATGTACCTGTATTCAAAATTCCATAGGTGGTACTTGCATTTGCCAAAGAAGCAGCCCAGAAGTTTATGACCCTTAAATCTCCTATCATTTCTGTTAAAATCAAATCATATATTATGTGATGGAAATGTTATGAAATTGTTATATTGCGTGCCAATTTTGATCGAAAAGTTGACATACTTTTGCAGTGTAACATAATTTTGAGTCACAAACTACTTTCTGCTTGTTGGCAATGTATCTTCTAGTTTGGATGACAAGCCTGACCCAGTGTCAGGCAAGCTGCATCAGTTAAAATTTTCAAAAATGATCTTAAAAGAGTTCAAACTTTGCTCTTTCATAAAATGTATGTATTTAGGATATATTGGGCAGATTAAGAGAATCAAATGCAATGTAGACTTTAAATGTTTCTCATTTACTCATATACTGACCATAAAATACAATCTACATTGATAATAAAGGCAAATATGCAAGATTTGTGGTTTTTGCTTTGCATAAATACCCAAATTTCCATGCAAGAAGTGATCAGCTCTTAAATTTAGTTCTTCCTAATTGTATAGCCAAAAAAAGAGCTAAATAACTAAAATATTGCATTTAGATTATTTTTAAAACCAAAAAACACTTCTTTGTTTACAATAAAGAAAACAAAATTTTTTTTAAAATTATATTTGAAAACATTTTGAAAGTTTTCATAAATCAGGCCAGTATAGCCAATTTTCGACACCATGAGACAGTAATATAAATAAATCAAACAATGGCTTTTGTTGATTTCTCATGCGACATGAGTGTTTTACTTTTATTTACCAAATAAACTTTCTGAAAGGTTATTAATGAATAACATAGTATTAAAACAAGTTTTAGTGCTATCATTAAACTTGTATTTTTGAGCAAACCATTCAAGCAGTAAAAAAACTTAACTTATTTTCATCTTACAAAATTGTAAATGTTTGAAAATATTAATAGAAAAATATTTGATATAATAAAGCACATATTAAATCCATTATAATTTTATTTCTTAGTAGAAATTCAATTATATAACCAAATATATAAAGTAATAGCACTTCCATATAGTCAATGATTTTAAAATCACTAAAAAAATCATTATACAGCTATGGTGGTAGGTTCCATAACTGCCTACTGTGCTATGTACTGAACAGATATAGTACAAATTATAAAAATTTTAGAGCATAGTTGTTTGTTGGGTGAAGTAAACCAAAGCCAGAAAAATTTATAGGAACACTGTTAATTTATTAGAAGCAATTATATGAACACCTCATTTTAATAAATGTGTTTGCCAGCAATATTTCTATAGTTACATCAAGTTTGATGTGGTTCATCAACATCAATAGCTTAACCCAGGAGGTACATCTGAGATACATACATACATACATACATACATACATACATACATACATACATACATACATACATACATACATACATACATACATACATACATACATACATACATACATACATACATACATACATACATACATACATACATACATACATACATACATACATACATACATACATACATACATACTGTTTTAAAAAACAAAGAAATCTATACCTACATTAATTTTAAAAGCAGTATGACAGTAAACACTTTTTTTGGGCCTTATGGCATCAGTCAATTGAGTGTTAGTACTTTCACAAAATAATGGTATTTTATGAGTTTAGGAAAACAATGACATACAGTTATTTAAAACAATTAACAAAATATATTTCATATTTCAGCAAATGGCAATTCCATTTATTTTATATCATCTTTTTTTTTATCTTAATTATTTATTTATATTTAGTACTGTTACTAACATGCTTCAACCAGTGTGTAGAATCAATAAATATTTGCTGCATGGGATTTTGTTCATAATTTCATCTGTGTGAGTAATTGGCATTCATTTAAGTGATACATTATGAATTTAGAGAAAACAGTTGCAAACAGTGCTTTAAACAAGATTAAACATATTTCATCTTTCCAAAGAGATGACACCACAAATTTTGCTATATTTTCTTTGTTGTAATTAATATGAGGTTCACAAGATTAACAGAATATGAATATATGATATTGTTTGTATTGAGTTAAATCATTAATTTGATATACAATGTCATTTGTATGATATCAAGTTTTATTTATCATTAGAATTTTAATACTTGATAATGATACATTCTACATAAATCTAACAAAAAGGTTGACATATGCAGACCAGTAGAGATAGACAAAATTATGTATCTTGTATTGACCTTGTTTTCAGACTTTTTTCAGTGTTAAAAATTGTATTATTTCTCAGTGAACTAAAGTGAGCACCAGTATTTCAGTTTGTACAAAAGTGAATTAGTTGAATGAAAATATTTCATTGTTAATTTGGCAATGCAGAATAAATGGTCTTAAATTATTTCTTTTGATGTGTACACAAAACTGGACTATTATCTTACATTTAAAATCAGAATTTTATTTCATTAAATGCCGTTTTTAACAGCTTAAGTCACCTGGAAATAATGAGAAATATTATATTTGAAAGAAATATAAATGTCACATTTAAATCTAAGACAAAACATAATATTTCACATGGTCCAAATCAGCCACAGTTGAATCAGCCTGCACCTTATGTATCTAGCTGGAAAGACTATTTGCACTACTGCCATGTACATAATTTATATAAAAGCTACTTATGTGAAGGTTATTTGCTAGGCTTTTTTGCAATTGCAGGACTAACTATCCTTATCTGGACAGTAGTCATATATTTTGCATTATGGAGATTCAGTTTTCTAGAATCAGAAAATCATACATTATCTTTTTTTCATAAAGTAGTTAAAACTGGAATACTGTTATACTCCATTATTCTTCTGGAACTCATTCCCAGTGTACTTAAGAGTATTGATAATTGGATGGGGAAAGGGTGGGACAGAAACTGTAACAATGTCATTACAGATATGGACACCCTCACCTCAACCCACATTATTTTGTCTATTGACTGTTACTCATAATTTTATTTGTGATGATGATCTTTAATTCACTTGGATTATGTTAATAGGGAATGGAAATTATATTTTCCTAATTACATATCTGTGATTATTTAATGCAGACTTGTAGGATGGAGATGGATTTTCAGTCTCTAATCTTAGTGTAGTTTTCAAATTTTGTCTGATTAATTCACCTAGCAGTAAGGCTAAATAAGCTTATTGTTTAGCCATGAATTCATCATATTTAAACTGTTGTGCTTCCATCACACTTTGTTGTTTAAATATCTTCTCAGAGTTTGTATATTTATTGTTTCAGTGAAGAAAATAAATTATCTGACAACCTGATAAAATGGATGCTGATGGATTACCATTGGTAGGACCAGGTGTAAATTACACTAAGGTAATCAAATATGAACTGCTAGAAAGGCTGTATTACATAGGACCCTGATTTGCAAATATCTCCTTATTACATTGTGCTATAGGCTGCATTAGCTCTGTATTATTGGTTATTTTATAATATTTCATTTTCTTAGCACAGATTTTCACCTTTATTAGTACCTGTGCCACTTTTCTTATGGCAGTGAAATTGAGTAATAGAAAATGAACTGAAAGGTTGTATGCAGAATATCTTTAGGAAATATAATGGGGTTAGTATATGATGATCATTGATAAATGATAATAATTGGGGAAATTTACAGCTTCTTAAAGATAGTGATTTAATAATAGTAATTATTTTGAAATTTAACGTAAGGAAGTTTATTTAAGTTGATGTAATAAGTTCAGTAGAAGAGTTATCTGTAAGCAGTTATTTGGATATTTGAATTGTTAAAGACTGATTGGCAGGGAAAAATTGTTCTGTATCCCATGATATATATATATATATATATATATATATAAACATAAATTTTTCTTCTTTTTAAAAATGCTTCATAAGACTGAAACTCACTTAATCACTTAAAACTTGGAAATATGTTTTAGCAGATTCCATTAAATATTTCAATTTTTTTATCCAAAGATCGCTTGTGCCCATGCTTTAAGTAAAACACAGACCTGTCATATGTTGGGTCTGGTGAAAAATGCTGTGGTAGGTGTATTGCTGAGTCAATCAGCTGGAAGTGTCCTCAAGAGTCTTGACTTAAAAACAATACTTTGCACATATGCTGATACAATTTGGGACCCACATTTGGCTAGTCCAAGGTCTTTGCACCAACTATTACATTTGGTAGGACCTGGCTAGCATTTAAGGTTATTTATTCATAAGTAAGTGCATGTAGATAAGCTGGTTAGAAAGATTATGTGTATCTTATTATATCTAATTGAGTTTTAATGTTATTCCTTTGTAAAAATGATCAGTAGAACTTTTAAAAAATTAAATACCAGTGTCTGAAAACCAAGCCTGGGACCTCACCTTTGATACTTTGCTGGCAGAGACTGACTAAATTGTATCTAGATGGAATGTACATTGTTCAGCTAACTTTTTCATTAAGTGTTATAAAAGTCAGTGGCTTGTTTGCACTCTTGCAGACACAGATCTTCTCTCATAATTAAAATATCTTTCTCTTTCTCATACACACAAGCATTTTTCCTATTTCCCACTTGCACACAATAAAATAAAATTTTCTCCATTCTCTCAAATCATGTGAGAAATAATGAACTATCTGGGTTTTAAAATATTTAAGGGCTGTTTTGCCATGAAATTAAAGGCTGATATAAGTGAAAGTTAATTCTAATCACTGCTTTATGTATCAAAAGTTTTGGTATCAGAAATATGGTTCATTATTAGGAAGATCCTAAGTTTGTGAAGAACTTAATATTCCTGAATTGGTACTGAAAGGTTTATTCTCAAATGAGCAAACATTTTTTATTACAGTCAGTGAATTTAATGCATGTATATATTTTAATGATTGAACAATACAGAATCCTCAACAGTGTAAATTTGGATTATGTTTCTCAAACTAAATGTACTTTTCTTTTGTAGAAAAGAATCAAATTGTCAGAAGTTAGAAATAACTCTTGAATGTATCCACATTCATGTACAAAAAATAGTGATGAAATACATGATGTTCAATGATATACATATGTTGTATATTGAAACCATCTTGGTGTCCCATTGGTAATGATCTTTCAAGGATTGTTTTAGGTACTTTATAAGGAAAATAAATCATGTTCATTAGAAAAGCATATTTATTGACAAATATTCTGAATGTAATTCTAAAATGAGTATGGAACCATTTACCCTCTCCCCCACTTCTCAGTGTCAATATCCATCCCTTTCTTAATTTTTCAGATGTACCTAAGCAGTTTTATAAATAAGCCTCCAAACCTGAACATCAGTGGATGTGTTAATTGTTTTCAGACAGTTAATGGTATATTTCTCATAGCACATGGGTTGAATCTATCTACAATAATTGCATAACTTTAAGAATATGTAAGATCAGACCATGTTTGGAAGTTGATATATTGGACTGGTACATATGAAATTCATACTCTTGATCATGCAGTAGTCTTTGTTGTGCATGAGTTGTGAATGGAGAGGTATATTTGCATTGCAGCAGCTCTTGGTAAATAATGAAATTAATATGAACAAGTCACATGGTGGAACGTTACATTTTCTGTTTTGATTTTGTCTAGCTATCACTTTAGCAGGCAATTTTGATTACTTGTGTAATCTATAATCTTGAAGTATTTTAAAGTCAGTAGCATGACAGACCTTTGTAAGCATTGACTTTCATCATGATAAGAAAGGAGACAACTTGAGAAAAACCCCTAATACCATTAGTTATATGAAATACCTTTAGATTCCAAGAATCAATTTAAACAAGTCTTTGAAGTTTTTTTTTATAAAATCAAGTTTATTATGATAAAAAGGAACTTTGGAAATTTTCTGTGTGATTGGCATTAAATATCTTCTAATTTAATACATGACTAATTTAAATGGTGTTTGCATAAGATTGTTTCCTGCTTATGGCTGTACAAAACATAGATACATTGGATGTTACTATATTTTTATATGTCAATCATTCTTTTTTTTTAGGTTGAAGCCCTGAATCAGAAGCGAATTATTGCATTCCTTAATCATTTTATCACTCACAGTGCAAGCTTTTTAAATCGTTTTTCATGTGTTTGTGAAGAAAAGTTGGAGCATTTGTCCAGTAGACTACAGCAGTTAGAGATTACATTGAATATTCTGGAGGCTAAGGTAAGCCATCTGTACTAAAGAAGCCAATAAAGGTACCATATATACATGGATCCAACTGCAAAGTGCATTATGCAGTGAGAGACCTGTGTCTATCTTGTTTGCAGTTGGACCTGAATTATAAGTGGTATATACAGTTTCCAGTTTTTCAAAACAATCTGTGCTTGATATTATTTAATCATTACATCATGACATCACTGATATGATGTCATTTTTTACCTAAGTTAATCTTAACACTATGAACTCAGATTGAGACTAGACTTAAAATGAATGGGTCACAACTTCTCTTATTTAATATTGATAAAGATTTTTTTTCTACAACTCTAATAATCTCAATAAAAGACATGCAAATAAAATGATAAAGTCAATGGAAAAATTTATAAGACCATAGAAATATATAGCAATGTTTGAATTACTACAAACTGCATGTGTTAGTTGAGAAAACCCAAATTGATCTTGAAAATTGTGTTGTGCTGAAATTCTCACTCACCAGCATGGTCTTTTCATGGTGTATTTCATAAGAGAAGTCAGTTATCTTCAACTTGTGGAAATATGATGATTTATTTGGTTCATTTAATGACAGGACTGTTTCCCATATTTTTATATTTATTGACCCATGGAAGGGAATAGATTGTCAGCAAAGAGTAGTGAAAGACAATACACACACATCCAAACATTCCTGTGTGATTTTGTTTTTCTTGGACCTATAGCAAATATTGCACCAACCAGTCAGCCATTGGTTAAAATTGTGTTTCTTGTACTTACATTTGACAGCAATTACAGACAAATGGCATTAACTAGTACCTATATTTTGATATTATATGCTTTGGATACTGATGGAGAAAAAGAAAAGAAAACACTTATCTTGGATGGGTGACTATTAACCATTGCACATGGAATCTGGGAATCAGATCCAATGAGAGGTAGTGCAAAGTGATTCATATTTTTATTATTAACTATTCATTTATGATTTATTACTTGTATTCTTTGCAGTTATTCTATCTTTATTTGCTGCTCAAGTAACTGAGCAAAACAGCATTTTTATGGAAAATCTTTCCTAATCTGAAGAAGATTGCCTATTTCACTGACTTCTACATATGCATGATAGATAGTTCAGGCACAAACCATGCAGAACACCTCAGAGATGTTTCCTGCTGTGGCTAAAATTCACCTTTTTGATGTGATTGTTTGGGATTTGCATACATTTTGTGCAAATGTTGATGCCTGAACACACTCCATAGAATTAATCTAGAGAACATATATCACCAAAATCTAACTGAAATAAGAGAATGCTGTGGCAATGTTTTATGATAAAAGTCATGAAGTTTAAAATCTGTTATACTTAACAGTATGGATAAAGGTAAAAAAAAAAACAGTTGCAGGAATGCATGTTTGATTTTGGAAAGCAGCTTTCAACTGCTTATGATATCAATTGTAGCATTATGATCTACCTAATGTATGATCTTAAGATGATTTGTGAGGCTCATGTAAACAGATGTTCTAATGATAAGCTTTGATAACTAATCCATTTTGGACTACTCTGGTTGCCTACATGGTTAGAACATCTAACTCTGGTGCATATTTGAACCCTATCCAAGTCATTCCAGAGACTTATGAAAATGATGCTAGCTGCAGCCTCGCTTGGCATTCAACATTAAAAGATCAGTGTTGGGACAGGTCAGCCTGTTATCAGGATAATCTGACTTCGGGACATGATGACTCATGTGCTGCATTAAGCCCCAGTTCTAGGCATTCCTATAAACTGCCACACTGCAGACCTCATAGTGTTATGACTCGGTGTTAAAGCTACGTTAAAGATCCAAAACACACAAACACAACACACACACAGTCTCTACTGACCAGAAGAAAGTTGCAGTATTTTGTTTAGTTAACAAAAAGAAAAGGTTAAGAACCTAAGTGACATTTCAAGTAGTCTGGATATCATGAGGGATATCATTATTCTCACAGAAAAGCTTGAGATATTTCAAATGAGTATTCAATCTAATATGAACTTTTGGCAGTATTATCTGAAAGTCTGAGAGATGCTAGTGGTCATTTTTTAAACCATCCATTTATTTTATTTTCCACCCAAAAATAAAAAATATATTTCTTTGAAACTTATTTTGTTAGCTAATATTGCATATCTGTACTGTACTTTTTTGTAAGATTTTGTGATATTCATTTCAGAAAAAATTGTTTCTTTATTTTTTTTATTTCCTAAAGACCAGATAATAATTATAAAAAACTAATTTTAACTAGCTGTTACAGCTAAATTAAACATTCATTATAATTTAATATTTTCAGCTTGCATCTATACCAGGTCTTGAAGGTGTAACAGCACCAAGTTCATCTAGTGCATCAGCAGGGGTTAGTTCCAGTACATCTAGCAACACTGCACCACAATCTGGTCCACCTCCTCCACCTGTAAGACATGGCAGACAAATTAATGCCTATTTTTCATGCACATTCTCTTGTTAGCATCTTTCAGTACCTTATCATTTCATGCAGTCATATATCTTTTAAAAAAATATCATTGTAAGTTAAGTATTACAAGTTGTCTTTTTGAAAAACAAAATAGTTTAAATTTTTTTAAAGGTCCTGTGTTGTTCGATTTCTCATTTATAAAACATACAATACTCAGAAAAATATATTTGCTCCTTTTCCAATTTGACCTTTGACTCAACTGGTGATAAGGCCAAATGTGTGTAGTATGATCCTGTGTGCATCACCAGACATCCATCAGGAACTTTTAAATTTTCAACAAAAATCAGTAGACTGATTTTAATCAGATTCAGAAGAAAAGGGGAAGAGTGTCCAGAAAATAGTGCAGCACAAATGCTTTTTAAGTTTGTACAAACGAAGTCCATCCATTGTCACAAATGGACAACATTGCTAAAAGTTGTAAAAGTTAAATGACTTTGCCTAAGAAATAAATGACTTACCAAATTTGACAGAAAGTACTTGGGCATGAAGGACTTTCAGATTTAGATAAATGATGCTCTTCCCTTGTCAGATAAAACTACTATTACAAAAAAAATATCTTCACCAAAAACTGTTTAGCAGAATTTGACCAAATTTGACTAAAGCTTCTTTGCCTTAAGACATTTTAAATTTTTACGGCTTATATTGATTTGCTATCAAATATGTCCACCATTGCTAGAAATGGAGCAATCTTGAAATGACTTTTATAAAAACTGATAAACAAATGGTAACAAAAATTAATACAAAGCAGCCTATCAGGAACAACTTTTATGTTTGTCAAAATAGAAATTGTAACTAAAAATTTAAAAAATCTTTAAATTATTTCATAAAAGCTGCTTAATAATAGCTGAAAAGTTTTACAGAAAGCATTCCGGCATAAGCATAATTACACACCTTTGTAAATTCCACATTTTGAATTGATGAATCTTCAGAAAATCTTAATTCTATGGGATAATATTGTTTTTAATATATACATAGGAAGGGAGAAAAGTCTTAATATGATGGTCAGATGCATAAATTTAGGTTTCTGAGTGTGAAAATCATTGTGCTTTAAACAAGAAACTAGTCAGTTAAAAAATAAAAAATGATCATACAGTGTTGCCAAATATAAATCTTACATTATTCATGAAATTCAGGAATTGATCATATTTAGACACCCAGAGATGTGCATATGCAGTGACTGTTGCTTGAATTTCATCAGCAATGTATGATACCTATGACCAATGACTAAATTTCATCAGCAAGGTATTATCAAATAAATGAAAACAAATTAAAGCCTTAGATTTAACTTGATTCACTAATGGTTCAGCAAAAACAACTGTTGCTGTACAACATGCACAACATTTGCCCTTTCTTAATCAAAAACCACTTGAAATATTTTTTTAATGGAAACCATCTCCCAATGGAACAAGAAGGTTTACATACTAGATGGTATACTTAGAAATATGCAAACACAAATAGACAATCTTTCTTCGAAATCAGCTATATACATTAGTTCAGGTGACGTTGAAGCATGTAAAAGACAGTAGCTATTACAAACTGAACTTTTGGGCCTAGGGTGGCCGATTGGTCTAAAGCGCTGTCCGTTATGGATCACTGCCATCTCACTTCTGCCATCATGGGTTCGAGTCTAGGATTCAATGAATGTGATATGTGAGAAAGCTTGCCAGTGGCTTCTCGTTGGTCCATGGTTCTTTCCAGTGATTTCCCGGTTTCTTCTTCCATCATTAATACTGGCCGCCATGTATAAACTATTGTGTGCTGAAAAGTGGCATTAAATCCCACAACAACAACAACAAACTGCACTTGAACTGTCCTGTATGCAAAGATAGCTTACACATAAATGCATGAAAGAAACTGAAGGACCTTGAAGTATAAATCCATGCATTAAACAGATGGATTATCTGATCTTAAAATGTAATCCAAAATATATATGCATATTACCCCATTGAAAGTGGTACTCTGTACAATCCTTATTTTAGTGTTTTACTGTATACATCTTTGAGCAACATGTTAAAAGCAGGAAGTCATGTACACTTCCTTGGATGTTTATTGTGTAATATGTGACTAATGTCAGGTCTTTATTTCCACCGCAGCCAGCATCACCCATGCCAATGCAGGCTGAGCAACCTGTGGAGAAAGTTGAAACACAACAGAACCCTGTCTCTAAAGATCCAAGATACATGAGATTTTTCAAGATGTTACAAGTGGTAAGGCTTTTGTGTCATTTTATTATTAAATCATTTTGTTTTATCAATGTTTTTTCAGGGTCTGTACTAGAACCTAGAACTATAAAGTTAATTGGGGGATTCCATCTTCCACACCAAAAGAAAGCTGGAAATGTCAACACAATACATGGATTTAATGAAGTGTTGCATTTGTGATAATTACCCGTGGCGAGGTCATGATGGCTTAGTGTTTGGAATGCTGGACTCCATGACAAAAGAGGGTGTGAGTTTAATTCCTACAATTAGATCAGCCATGGTGTGTCTTTGGGCAACATACTTTTGCTCTAATTGTCTTGACACTTTACAACCTACTTAAGTTCTACTATCGTAAAACACCAGAGCTAATCAAACTTTTCCAGCTACCAGCTGTCTTGATGTGCCAAAGAATAAGACACTTTACTCCAGTTGTGTAACTAGTAAACAGTCTTCCATGTGCTGAAATATTGCTAAATAACTGTCTTCTTATCTGCAATCAACTGGATTGTCATAAAGTGTAACGCAGAATATTCATACACTTCTTCTCAGTGGAGGTGGTAGTCATTCGTTGTTGATTTTGAATGTAAACAGTGTTGCAAGGCACCATGTTTGCAACATTTCAAAGTTATAGACTTTCCTATGACTGTGGTTCAAAATTAGTAAACAAATAGTAGACAAAAAAAATGTATTAACTCATGCCAGCTAAGTTTTTATGGAAATAACCACTTTTCAGAAAGTACATATCTGTCTTGTTACTTATTACATGGCATCAGTATGTGGATGAAATCAGTCGTCTACCAAAACATTCTTTTTTCTTTATTTGAATATTAAAAGTCTTATCTTAATTAAGGCTTTTATACAAACTTACAACTATGTAGACGCAAGTACATGACTGCCTGACTCAGCCATCTGTTGAAATTGGCTACTTGAAACATGAACATTTATACTGTACAGGGAAGACATTGTATTCATATTATTTCTGCAAACCATGCACTGCATACAGTTTCGATCAGACACTTATTTAACAATTAATTATCATCACAAGATCTCAAACATATTAATAGGGAAGATAAACAAAGCATTTCATCTACAGTCATGACAATTTAAGACAGTGCTATGTAAAAGATTTACTCAAAAAGCTTATTTCTAGATGCAACTTGATATTAAGCCTTTATGCTAACCTGCTTAGCTTGAAAACTTTTAACCTTTTTGAGCTGCAGTCAGTATAATTTTAAATTTAATTTGTTTTCAGGGTGTGCCAGAAACTGCTGTAAAAATGAAAATGTCTGCAGAGGGTCTAGATCCAAATCTTCTTAAGTAAGTATGCCTATATAAACAAATAAATTGTAATTTGGTGTTCTTTTCCTTCTACTTTAGAATATGTTTTCAAGAAACTTAAATTAATTGTTAATTTTTTTATGGAGTTTTGATAATTTGTGTTAAAAATTTAAGAATTAAGTATAGTACAATCTTTGAAGCTGAATGTTGAAGACTTTATGGTAAACTCAACCATTTGTACATCTTTGTCTAGCCTAACTTGTCTGGCTTATATACTTCCAAATTTATGGGAAGGTTCTTTAATGTTATGCAAGGTCTGAACCAATATTACTTCCTATTATTTATGTTTGAAAAAATTGCATACTGTGTCCATTACCAAATTTAAATTTGATATTTTTTTGTATGTATGCATGTAGGGAGGGGGCATCTCCTTGCTGTCATTAGGCACCAGATTACTTGACAGAATTTTGCTGAATTATCTTGTACATCATATTGATCAAACCCTTATGTGGCTTCATAAATGGATGAGGGAACACATACAGACATGGTGATTTGGTGTTTGCCACTTGCCTGCTACAGGAGAAATGCCAGTAACAAAACTCCAACCTGTACATGACATTCATTGACCTATCAAAAGCCTTTGACACTGTCAGCCATGGAGGTTTTTGGAAGATAAAGACAAAATTGGTTGGCTAGAGAAATTTATGATGATTGTTCAGCAATTCCATGGTGGCATGCTTGCTGACACTGTCTGGTCAGTCATATAAACCATTTTAAGGTACCAAGCAGTACTGTGTGTTGTCCCCAACCCACTTTAGTTTGATGTTTTCTGTCATATTTACTGATGCCTTCCATTTCTACGGCACCGAGATTGACATCAGACAAAGGACTGATAGCAAACTCTTTAATCTGAGGAGACTACAGACGCAAACAGTGTTACAGAAAGTGATGATTTGTGATCTTCTATTTCTAATGTCAATTCCCTAAACACCAAATCTGAGTCTGATATACAACACAGCATGGAACATTTCTCTTCAGCTTGTAACAAGTTTGGCCTCACAGTCAATATCAAGAAGACAGAAATGATGCACAAGCCTGCTCCAGGAAAGCCTTACATTGAGCCAAACCCTCATGTCAGTGTATAAGTTCATCTCTCTTAGCAACACACTGTCACTTGCAGTCCACATGCAAAAATTGCTGAAGCAAGTATGGCATTTAACATACAAGCAAATGTGTGGGAACACAGATGGATTAATCTACAAACAAAACTTAGGTCTACAGAGCCATTGTATTGCTGGTCCTGCTTTACACATGCAAAACCAAGACAAAGTATCAACACCATGCCATGAAAATTAAATTCTTTTCCCATCTGGTGAAACTGATGAGGAAATGATGACAGGATGATGTCTCAGACAATTAGGTTCTCATCCAGGCAGTCAATCCATGCATCCACACACTGCTGTTGTAATCAAAGATTAGATAGGCAGGCCATATCACCAAGGTTTCAGACGAGTGACTATGTAAAATCTTCTCTGGAGCTGAAGGATGGAAAGCAATCATTGAATGGTCAGACGAAACACTCCATTGATTCCCACAAACACTTCATTGATTCCCACAAACACTTCAGCAATGACCACAAACACTTCAGCAATGACCACAAAGATTTCAGCATTGACCACAAACACTTCAGCAATGACCACAAACACTTCAGCAATGACCACAAACATTTCAGCATTGACCATGAGTCTTGAGAAGATTGTATAAATGATTACTCCACCTGGCTGAGTCTTATCCATACAGAGCTTCAGACTTTGAAAGGAGAATAATTGCAGAGTTGGTTCAGAAGTGAGAGCAGTGGAAAATTAAAAAATGCAGCATATATTCTATTGATCAATCACACCCAAACTGCATCATTTTTCAAGTGTATCTTGGACAGTTCAGAGCACAAATTAGCTTGATCAGCCATTCACATACAGAATTTAAACTATGTAGTAATATCACAGTCATCTTAAAACTCAAGGACTCTGTGTGTGTCTGTGTGTGTGTGTGTGTTTGTGTGTGTCATGTGTATATAGGTCATCATGCGAGTTTGTCTGCTACGCATGAACTCATATAACACCGACTCAGTTCCATCAGTTTTAGGTGATGCGTGCTTAGTCATGACGGCATATGGGCTGGTGCATGCAGGCAAGGAGATAGGTGCCATTTACTTGCGGACCTGGGTTTGAAACTCTGTAGAGTACGAACTTCATTTCTCTAACCTGTATGATAGTACTGCTTGTATTAAACTATTAATTCTACCCACTATTATCAAGATTCTACTGCAGAATCCAGGAAGAGCACCAATTGTTCTGTCTGGTATATATTTATAATTCTTTATATATATATATATATATATATATATATATATATATATATATATATATATATATATATATATATATATATATATATATATATATATATATATACACACACACACACACACACATAGGAACAACTCCAATTATAGGGAAGGACATTGGCAAAAAGAAAGTGGGAAAAATGAAAATCTATAACATTTCTCTGGTGTCAGTGAAAACTTAAATTATGAAAGAAACATTGACCTGGCTACCTTTGTATGGTTTTGTTAGGTACCATCAGAAATGATACATTAAGTAGACAAAGCATTGAACTGTCACCCTTGAGGTGTAAAAAGATTACAAAACAGTTGATATCAGAGGAGCAGCAGAATGCACATGATAAATTTAGAGATTCAAACCAAGAATGCAGATGTGTATAGCCAGCACATCTTTCACATAATAACTAGGCCCATAATGCATACTGTTAGACTGTTTTATGGAATTTAGAATTTTGAAAGTAAATACCATCTCTTTATTTTTATTAATATTTTTTTCTAGTAACCCAGATGCTCCAGCCCCAGCAGCTGACAAGACCAATGATGAGGAGGATTCAGATTCCAGTGAAGTGTCATCATTCAGTGATTCAGATTGAAGGATTTTGTTAACAAAAAATATCATTCATACTTAGTGAATTAATTTAAAGAAAGCAGCAAGATGAGAAATTGTCAGTGTAAAAATTCTCTTCAGAAGATTACCATGTTTACATTTGATAATTAAAACGTTCTAGATGGATATGTGATTAGGGTGACAATAAGGCTGGGAATTGGACAGAATTTAAAGATATGATTGGTTTATTATAACCAATATACCATCAATTTTAATAAAAGTTGGAGATATTTTCTATACTTTTTCATGTTCCGCATACTTGGTTTTGGTTAAGCTGCTTGTGTCCTATAAAGTGCAAATGGTTTACTGGCACATTTTGCCATGTTATTTGCTCTTGGGAAGTACTAAATCATGGAAGGCCCCATTATCCAGAAGCTTGTATGCATATATTTTACTTATCCTGGAAGATTTCATCTCAAAAACTAGAAAAGTTATTTTTAAAAAAAAAACATTAATGGTTGATATAGAGTGATTTAAAAATATTATTAAATGCTTAGTAATTTTTTTCTGACCGATCTTCAATTGTTTTGATTATTTATATTGCCACTAGGTGAGATATTCCCTGATGGAATGGGGGCATTATGAATTAAACATTATTAAAATGCAGAACATTTTAATTGCAATAAGAATGCAGTTGTTTCACTGGATGACTCTTCTAAGACAAATGATCATTGTAACACATGCTGATTTTTATCAAGATGCATCCTCATATATAACTGATTTTGGTATGATATTCATGAACTCGCATCATTACTGGTATAGGAACACTTAGTAGAACACTCATTTTACAGTCCCAGTCTGCATATTTTGTATTTACTCCAATTTTTATGTACATTTGTATTCATATAAAGGGCTGATTTCAACACAAGTTCTGACAGGACATTAGATTTTTTTCAATTAAAATGCATCTTTACATTTGTGTATCAGCTCTGATTCTTAGTTAGAAGGTTAATTCCCTGAAGTAAATATGAACAGGGAATAACCATGACATAGTTTGATTCAGGGTAAACTGACCATCATACATAAGCTGCAAGGGACCATACTGTGTATATTTTCACTTGAATGTCAGATAATGTAGGTATTTGGCATAACTGTGCTTAGTATAGACCCTAGACAGCACATGCTTAAGGATAGAACACTAGTATCAAAGAGAATTCTTTGTTAAATTTTTATAAATGATTCCCTTCATTCATGACTGTAATGTTATGTTGAAATTAAACATGTCAAACATATTGCCTATAAGTTTTAGTATCATCTAAGTTTTCATTCAAATCAATCTACAAAAATAAGTATTACTTTTGCCCTTACGTTTTTATGAGTAGACTTTTATATTCATAAGAGGTCATTGCAGCTGCTTTCAGTTAAGTATCAGTTGCAAATAGTAATTACCATTTTCTTCCGCTTGTAATTATTTATACAGAAAAAAAATAATTGTGCAAATTTAAAGAAAATTAACAGGCTTTATGAGAGTGAATATTCCTTCCATTTCTAATTATATCCTGTTTGTATTTATTATCACATGCAATTATTTATTCCACAATAAAGAATAAAATCATGCATGCCTTCAGTTTTCTATTTTTTATATTCGTAATTTTATGAAGTACATCAAAATTCCTATGCACTGGAATATTGGGGGAGGGGAATTTGGTATAGATTCAAAATACTCTAAGTAATGCCATGCCGTACAATCAAAGTAATCTAACAAGTAACCTATGCCTAGGAATGGGGTTATTTTGTTTAAAATCGATATTCTCGAGGCATGGCGCAAAAATTTAAAATCAAATCTCTCATAGTTCTAAAAGAAATCACAGAATTATTGTTTTTATATATTGTCCATGTTTCATAGGTAATAAATTTTGCCTCGTGTATTTGTTAGTCTCTTAATATCCAAGTTACTGTGGTGATGGCATATACAATGCTATATAATTTCAACATTGTTTGTTGTAAATACTGTATTCAGCTGAAGCAATTAGCTCATTTATGTGTTTATAAAAGTTTTCTAGCTAGGTATACACCGATTACTGTATCTGTATTAGCAGATAGCAGGATCATCATGGTGCTGTCTACAGTTACGGTATTACATTCCATTGGAGACTTTTTTTTACCCTTTACCTCAGTGTCTTTTGCTGTATAAGATGTTACTATACATGTTTGACTCAACTTAGTACAGTATGATGTAAATACAACACATGTGACTTTAAATGATTCAGTGCACATGCACATGGGCCTGCTTGGAAAATTTGGGTCAGTGTTGTGTGCATGTTGAACCAAAATTTGAACCATTTTACCCTTTATGCATATTTGTATTCATTATAAAAGTTTTGCGGTAAATTTGGATTATCATGTTGTATGATAAATTTGCACTGAAAAATACTTGATATATTTACAATAATGTTTGAATTCATTCTCCATGATCTCATTGAAGTTGTATGACCAGCCATAACCGATCTCAAACTCACAAATTATCAGTCCTTTTTTTATATCATTATCACATAACCATTCAAATATAATAAATTATCAAAGTTAATGTCACTTTGATGTAATGGCTTGGTCATTTTCTACAGTACCAAAAGTTCAAATAGGTTGATGGCACCATGAAAAGCAGATTGGAGTATCTGGTGTTTACTGTCAGCATCAAAACATGCTTCTGTGCAGATGGTGCATCCAAATGTGCTTACATGTGAATCTGATTGAGTCATTCCACTGAAATGAAGTACAGGCATCCAAACATGATTATGTGAGTTAAAAGTTTGATATGTGATTGTTAATGATGAATTAAAACTGCTCAGTTATGTACTAGATTTTACTTTGTATTTATTTCCACTTCATTTCTTCCATCTACTGCAGCTAAAGGCTACCTGATCATTTGATATGGCTTTGTATCTTCAGTCCTTTTATTCGGCAACAAACTTGACCCTAACAATACTATGCTACAAAAAGAAATGCAGATTTATTTATTAACTCCGATTCGCAAACATCTGATTTATTTTTGTTCAATTATAACTAAAGTTATTAATTGTATGTACTGGACCACACCAGAACTATCCCTCTTGTTATGACTATGGTCATAAAATAAGAAACAGAAGCAAAACAAACAAGGTTTGTTAAACTTTATAAAAATAATTATCAACGTTATAAATGAAAATTTTAGAGGAAGTTAAAGCATTATGAAGTGAATCTAAAATAATCCTAAAAAGGTTATGTGATGGTTCAAAAGAATGAAAAGTTCTATATTGATCATTTTAATATGTGTGTTACAACAGGCTTGATGCCATGTTCCAGCAGGGGAAACTTTTGCTTAGGTTCTACTCTTCATCTTGCATTACAATTATCCAATTTCTTGATTGAGAGAATTTCACAAAATTAATCTTGGTAAATTTTTTACTCAGAAATCAAGATTTTTACATATTTAGTTATTTAGTGTGTGTTTTAAGTTAAAAATTGTTTATTAATATTTGCACAATTTTCAAAGGTTAGAATGAAATTCAAATAAGTTTATATGTTGTTTCAAGATTTTATTCACATGATAAAATTTTAACGATACCATCAAAATGCGTTTTAATATTGTATAACTCGTAAATAAATCTTAGGGTGTGTGTTTGTGTGTGTGTTAGATTTGTCATATCTCTATAATGCAGTGTGGTAGTTTATAGCGATGTCCAGCACTGGGGCACCATGTGTCATCGTCACATTTTCCTGGCACCTGGCCGACCAAACCTTACACTAACTTCTTAATGCTGAGCGCCAAGCGCGGAAGCTGCTAGTACCATTTTTATAAGTCTTTGGTATGGCTCGGGGGGGGGGCAAACTCGCGACCTCCCGCATCGGAGGCGGACGCTCTAACCACTTGGGCCACCGGAGCGGTCCAACTTATTTGTTACAAATATTTAGTTCTGAAACAAAAATAGCAGGCTAAAAGGATTTTCTTCGTTAGTTGCAAAATAATAATATAGTAAAAAAGGAGCACTTTTTATTTCCACTGAATGGTCAAAACATTTTTTTTTCTAGAGTAATATCCAAGAACAACATAAAACACGTCTGCAGACTTGATGTTGCAACAGGAACACAATAAATAAGAATTGCTCTAAAATAAGAATGAATCTGATTGTTCGGTTCTTCGCTTATATACTCAATTACAAACGTTTTTTAACATACAATTTATAGAACATATTACTCTGTGAATATTTCGAAATACCTATTCATGTGACTTATCCCATCATTGAGAAATTACTTAATTCTTCTAGAACCGCCCAAATCCCAATAGACAATGAGAAATAACCCAAAGTCTTAAATAAGTTATTATTAGAATTAGCTGTAGTAATTATAAACACACGTAAGCAACTTTATGAATGTTATGCAATATTACGCTCTTTGATTTCCTAAAAGAGACCACAGTCACGTAAGCAATATCTAATTAAAGATAATCACTAATGTTTACAGTCATACATACAAATTGCAACAGTTATAAAATTATGTAATAGGAGACACAAAAAATATAGATATGCATAAAACTCCGATCTTATAAATCCTTCACACACCCATCACTTCATTACGTGTATGAACGTCACCTGTCTTTTTTTTTAAATTTCCACACCTAATTCCTATATGCTTGGTAGTTTAATTATTTATCTTAGTTAAGGAGAGGAACGTCTAAATTGAAAACTTTCTTTCTTAATAAATATAATTACAAGCAGTAATAGAACGATGATCTGACCAGCATCATGCAAAACCTGATTGATCAATTATGTTTTTATTAAAGCAAACTTTTATACTTGTAGAACGAAATATAACATGACATTGAAAAAACTTTTTAATCTTTTATTACATGAAGCATTGTTATTATATTATACATGTTAAAAAATATATTCTGTTTTCAAAAATCAAGGCTTTACCGTATTTATTGTGTATTTTAAATTAAACACTTTTTATTATTATTTGCTAAATTGTCGAAGATTAGGATTAAATTCTAATAAGTTGATTATTTGTTTCGAGATTTCATTCCCATGACAAAAATTAAACTATAGCATCAAAATATGTTTAAATATTGTGCAACTCGTCATTATCTCATTAGACAAAAATAGTTTTGGTAAAGATAACGCGAAGAAAATGAAATATGCATGAGTGAAATCAGACGTGTCAGTTTGTATACATTACTATTGGATAGTGCTGAATATCAGCCATACTTATTTGATTTAAGGAATGTTGAAAAATGTTTTTTTTATAGATATTAACTCGGAGAATATATATTTGATTTCTTTATCGTAATCGGTAAGTTTTCTTTTGATTTTTGAGAAGACACAAATAATCACGATAGCTCCCATTTATTTTGTTCTGATTTCGGCAAGAAATTGACAAGGAATTGTTGTCTAATTTACTTGATGGAACCAAAAGCATATGTTGACAGAAAAACTATTTTATGTAAATTTACGAACTGAAAAATCAGCGCTTTACTTTCTCTCACCAGGTTT
The DNA here is from genome assembly GCA_016746295.1 of Potamilus streckersoni. Classification (NCBI taxonomy): domain Eukaryota; kingdom Metazoa; phylum Mollusca; class Bivalvia; order Unionida; family Unionidae; genus Potamilus; species Potamilus streckersoni. The sequence continues at coordinate 3,220,931 of JAEAOA010001233.1, forward strand.
GCGAAAAACGGAATAACAACTGCAATAAAACGTATGTATGCTCCATTTATTCTTTACAAATGAGTCTGGCATTAGGTCCGAATCTGTCAACAGATGGGGGGAAAAAGACTATTTATTGAACGTACATATTGACATTCAGATGTCAAAACCAAGTTCCAATGAAACGTACTATGAAAGGCAAGCTCAGATGCGCTCAGTTGTGACATCATCGATATGGTGTGACATCAGCTATTGCTATATTGTAACATTATCAGACATGTGCTCAATAACTGCAAGCAAAGAATTACTGGCTATCTCGTCTTAATCATTTAGCAAAATCATTCCATTCAACACTAAATCCATTGCAGAGAAAAGACTGCATAAAATGTAGTCTTAATCGAGGTTTCTGCAGAGCGCGTATGGTTTTCTCCTGGTGACACCACCACAAAATCAGCTGTTGTGGGTATAGGGGATATTATCCAACGTAAAGCAGGTAACCAAAGCGATGAATATGACTACTAATTTATTATAGCACTGATACATTCAAATCAATAATACTTTCTTTAGAGACAGCCTTTAGAGCGTCCTCCTCGGATGCGAGAGGTTGCTGGTTCAAACCCCGGCAGACTCATACCGACGACTAGTGGTACTAATAGCTGCCTCGGTAGGCGCTCAACATTAAGAAGTTCATGTTAGGACTGGTCGGCCTGGAGTCAATATAATGTGACTGGGTTGGACATCATGCTACATGTCTGGCATGATGCCCCAGTGCTAGACATCTCTATAAACTGTCACAATGAAAACATCGTAGCGATATGCCTGTAAACATTTTTAAAAATTATAAACAAGCACAGACAATTTAATTATATATTTTGTACAAATTCGAGATTTTACATCTCTCTCTCTCTCTCTCTCTCTCTCTCTCTCTCTCTCTCTCTCTCTCTCTCTCTCTCTCTCTCTCTCTCTCTCTCTCTCTCTCTCTCTCTCTCTCTCTCTGATCTGGCAATTTAAACAACCAGTCGTTGGGGAACTCGTGTAACATTTACAACTGACTTTAGTTTTAGGTCAAAAATATGTAAGTATACCAATTCTGGTTCATAGTACTGAGATAACTTGAAATGTGTGATTTTGCCTTATAGTCCCTTTTCAAACAGAAAAATCATTTGTAATCCTACTCTCGAACTAGTTTTGTTGCATTTTATCATTACCGGTGTCATTATCTATGTAAAATATCGCAAGTTTATATTTTGCAAACAAAATGTTCCATTCATTCGTGTAATAAATTTTAATTCGTTCTCCGCGGCTGGCAGGTACACTTTTCAGAGGCGTTCATATGTTTGCTGTTCTTATCGGCTGGACACGCCAATGAAAACACAAGTTCACCGGTATCAATGGCTATGCTACTGTATCAACATCAAGCTCGATTAGTCGCAACAATCAGCTGAGCAATTTTCTCTCGCTGAGCATCGGCCTCCTCATTCTGTGTTTAGTGTTTGGAGTTTTAAGATCCTCTGGGAGGAACCATTTAAAAATGAGTAAGTAAATGATGATCATATAAGTTTTCCTTACCAGATAGCAGGTTAAGGTATTTTTTTGTATGAAGTTGGAGAATTTGCTATTCTCCTTTCATTCTTTATTTAAATTTATTTGTAAGACTTCAGTTTTAATGCACTGTTGTCGCGTTAAATATTTCAATGCTGCAGTTAATATCCTGTATACCTATGCTAAGATATTAATGGGTTTTTTTTTATTCATCTGTCGTGTTTGTTGTGAATTTTAAATTGCGAAGCTACGTTTTTATAAATACTGTTATTCTGAGAAACGTTCGGCTTAAGATAGCACGGTCTTCACCAGGCGAGAAACAATATTTGTAGTTATGAAATTCTGAGTATGTATTTTAAGTACTGTTTTTCCCCATTTTTACTATGTCAGCTAATGGTGGTAGTTACCCTTTTGGTGGTTATAATTTTCATCATAAATAATTGATTTTTTTTAAAAAGACTTTACACAAAAAATAATTAATCAATTAACTAGGTAATTTATTAATTTGCAATATATATTATGAAAATATTCCATATCTGCATTGTAAATATATTTTAGTCTATCTAAAGAGTATTTGGCACTAATTAATAAATTACCAATAATAACGCAGAAGAGTGCAAAGAAAACAACAAAATATCCTAGCATATTGTATGAGCACAATAGAATATGCTCTGTTGACTCAATTCAGTGCTAATTTGTGGTAATTAGCAAACATAACATTTGTAATGATTATACTAGTGAATATTTATTTTGTGAGATACAAATATTAATTATATTCAGGCACTATCGATAAATCGTTGCTAACTAATATCCTAAATTTTGTAATGCAACAGTTGAATAAAAATATCTATAAAGTGATGAAAAAAAAATGAATAAACTGTACGATTTACTAGACGGTGCGTGCAAAGTGCAATATAAAATATTAATGTATTTCTTGTGTGCTAGATGGTGTTTTCTATATATACCTCATAGCGCAGATAGGTATAACATTACAGTTAAGTAACGTTGCCGTGTTTAGCCAAGTGTATGAATAAACAGCTTTCTCGAAATTATTTCTATTCCGATATAGGCCTGTATTATTAATATAAATTGTAATTTATTGTCCGACAGAGAGAAAAAATTCGAACATTAATTTGTATGAGGCAGCTGCCTTCATCCTAAGCCTGCAGTGGTTTGTATGAGAATAAAAAGAACAATAAATTATTTAGAAGAACGTCAACAGGAGAGTCGTCAGAACATGTTCAATGTTGTCTTTTCTTGCCCATATGAACTAATAAATATTAAAGATATAATCACAACAAAATTAAAGAGAGTTTCGACTGCAAACATAACTTATTTACTTGACGAAACCACTGTTAACAACTTTGCAAAGATTTGAGAGAGAACACAAAACAGCACTGCATTGCAGTCATCAAATCCGAAAAATTAGAGACAAGCATCCACCCGGCCTGTGAAATTACACAAAACGACTTAAACAAATAGCCAGTTAGTATGCGTGTGGGTCGAAAGGACAATAGACAAGTAAGTATATTGTTAACATACATACATACATACATACATACATACATACATACATACATACATACATACATACATACATACATACATACATACATACATACATACATACATACATACATACATACATACATACATACATACATACATACATACATACATACATACATACATACATACATACATACATACATATCAAAAATCTCAGGCATATCTTACGGATCTCTATTATACTGACATGCATACAGAAGGGGGGGGATGACTACGTAGATATGCATCAAAATTTCAGCGATGTAAAGCCTTTGCTATATTTGACGTTACTACCACAATGCCGTACATGCAGAAAACATCGGTGACAGGTCAACATTATGGTTGTCATTTTAGTTAAATCGCAATTACCAGTAGGATTAACGACATTTCGTAAATAACCCTTATGAATAATATTTATGGGATACTGGTCAGCTTCACAGAGCTCTTCACCATGGCCATGCATTTGCTCTAATTGTTATCAATCTTGACCGCTAAATGTAGTTGTGGGTAGGGGTGGGTGTGAATTTATACCATACTATAAATATTGTATTATTGTGAACGACTAATTAAAAGATCAGAGTAATTAGATGATTCAGGTATGATTGACGTCTGCATCTGTTCCTTACCAAACAGCAAACAAATTCAAGCAAATAAATTCAAAAAAAAAAAACGTCGTTATTTTCGGAGGTTTTGGTTGATCAGTTCAACAGTTATATTTAATTGCACAGTTACTTGTTTATGTAGTAAATTGTTGGTCTAAACTTTCAAAATCCTATATACTTTATCAGTGTAGATACTAGAAATCGATGAGCATCAACTATGCTGACAACATTTTCATAGCCAGCTGCATGAAATCAAAATTAGTTTTCAAACCAATACAAGCAGCCTAGCGTTAACTAAACTGCTCAGATCTCCGTTGTTTTGCTTTTTAGTTGTTGCTGTTTTGTTTTGGGGGTAGGGGTGGTTTTATGGGGCTTTTTAATAAAGATTTACATCCACAATGTCGTTTACTTCTAATGAAGTATTTTTAATTATTAATGAAATTGTATATTTTGTTATTTGCGTAATTTACCCTATTCTGATGGTATGAAACCATAATCAACACATCCGTACTGACACTAATAGGGTGAAAATAGCTTGTCACTAGCAATCTTGAGTTGTATTTCATGGCTAGAATAGAAACAACGGAACTTTACATTTTGATAGTAACTTAACAGTTATATTTAGGGATGTGGTTGATGGATATGAAATAAGGAAACTGCAATCACTCCACTTATCTCATTTAAATTATCTTTCAATTTTATCTGAGTAAATTATTATTTAGAATGGACTTAGTTATCCCTCCCCCAATCCTATGCTACCACCATCATCCATCACAGTTGGACCCTTAAAAGTATTGAGACCTTTTGTTTTAAATGGAGAATACACTATTATCGTTTTTGGGGTTTTTTTAAGAGAAAAACATCCCGTATTGCAAATTCGGAATAAAAAGCATAATACAGAGACATCTCTATGTGTCACTGGAAAAGACACTTAGATCCATTTCATCAGCATGCTGTAGTCAATGTGTCGATAAAACCAACAAAGCACATCAACATATCCCTAATGTTAGATCGATATATTGGTACAAAAGTTCGGAAACGTCAATGAAACAACCTAGTTTTGAATAAACTTTATCTGAGATACGCATGATGAGAATAAATGATGCATCATCTGACAAATTATTGATAAACTAATTTTTCAATGCCAGTCCGATATTATATTTCAACGCTAGTTCGATATTATATTTCAATACTAGTTTCATATTATATTTTAATACTAGTTCGACATTTCATGCATCTTTTTATTGGTATAGGTTGTAATTATTTTGGTAATGTCGATATCTATTTGTAAACGGTATTTCGATTATGATGAGGGAAAGAGATAAATTCCCCAATTACAAGCATTGACATAGCTCGGGGACCTGGTGGGCGTTTGATAACACATTTATAAACCAGTGTTATAAAAACTGCTTGGCTATTTATATTATAATTGTTAATATTATCAGTAGTAGTATTAGTAGCAGTAATAGTAGTAGTATTAGTAGTAGTAGTAGTAGTAGTAGTAGTAGTAGTAGTAGTAGTAGTAGTAGTATCACCATTATAATAGCTATACCCTCCGTTCATCCGTCTGCCCATTACTACATCTACTGAATTTGAGGATGTTTCGTAGTTATGTCACCTCTGTCCGTGGTGACCATCTGCGAGTATGGTGTCATCTTTGAATCCACCTACTAAGTTCACTGGGAAGAAGTCAAAGGTGAAATGTAAACAAAATTACAAATGTAACGAAATTACATTTTTTGTAGGGCGGTCGCGGTGGTTTGGAAAATGCTTTAAAAGTCATGGACACTTGATAACAGTTTGTGTTTATATTTTTAATTTCATTTTTATTTTTTGTAAGACGAGGAATCGACTTTCTTATTATTACTTTTACACAGCCAATGGGCATAAAAGCTCTGAGTAAGCCGACAGCTCCCCTGTAGGATATTTACATATAATTTTGGAAATCTCTAGTTTTCTGTAAAATACAAATATAATCAACAGAGAAACATTATTCACGTAACCATTTATTCTTTGGGCATTGCAAAATATTTAGTTTTCGTACAGATCCTTATATATGTCATTTTGAAAAGAAAGCATCCGTTAACAATAATGACTATTGATTCAAGATCGTATAAGCTCGTATAAGACGCTTTCAGTTTTGTTACATAACTGACTAATTGGTTGTCAATAACATTGTCCTTATCCTCTTTTCATAATGATTCTTCCGGTTTCTTTCTGCAGCGCTGCAGCGCTTCATGGAACATAGAGCCAAGTCAACATATTTCCCTCACACCTGGACGATCAAAAATAACGTTCTTGAGATTTGATCCCAAAAGACAATTGATGTTCAAAGACTTACATTCACCAATAATATCGACGTATAAATAGTTTGCTTGCTGAAGGGAGACATTAGATAATCATCAAGCGAACAGTTTGTTGTGCAGCAATAAATAAAATATTTAAAGGAATCGGCCATGATTGCAACTGGTAAGAGAAGACCGCGGCATTTGGAGAAAACACTCTTTGTAAACCACAAAGAGGAGCTTCTGCTACAAGAACGTCTTGAGGAGCTGAATCTCAAGTCCAGAATTAGAATTATGCAGTTGGAGAAAGAGAGAATCACTCTTCGAAACGAATTTAATATGAAAAGAAAGCAGAATAGGTCATTGACGTCAGCACAGTATTGGCCGATGACAGCAGAAGAAACTGATGAAGCCATTGATGACATTTCGGATCTTCCGAGACAATTTCAAAGGCGATTGTCATGTTTTCCAGCATCAACACGAATGCCTTCCATCACAGCTCTTTCATCGCAAAGAAATATGTCAGCACCTGCTGTTTCTATCTCCAGGAAGACCTCGGTTACCACAGCTCCTGAAGATGGCCCAGAGACAAAAGAAGGAAAGAAAATTGAGAGAAAAATTTCGTTTGTTTTTGATAATGATAAACGTGAAGTAGATGGCACAACTTTATCAAGACAAATCTCACTTGTTGACGAGAATGCTAATAACATAAAAAATCTGAAAACCCGCGAACCGAACGGGCAAGGCTGTGGGCTAAACTCTCGGGAGTTTGTAGAATCACACGGTGCTTACCTACTAGATGAATATCGACGGATGTCAAGGGTAGTGCCATCGATTCTACTCTCCCTGTCGCCGAAGGATGACAAGCCAGAGTTGCTAGAAGATACAGAGCCGTCAAAAATATATACTTTGCCAATTCAGGATGATTCAGAACCTGATCTTTCCCGGGTTTCAAACCTGGTTAGATCTGTGAAAAGAATACGTCATCAAATAGCTATAAATAAACGCTCGGAGAACACGAGGCCCAAAACGTCTCTTCAACAAATGTTCAAAGACTTACTCAAAGAGGAGACATTTGATGAGCATACGGATGGCGCGTGCGTATTGATCAAACGAATGATGGACAGGAAAAGAAGACAGTCCGTTTCCTATCAGAATGAGTATCAGAACATGCAAAACCGCAGGATGATAAACGAAGTTCAAACAAGTGGTAGCCGACGGCAGTCTATGTCTGGGTTAACATCTGGAATTGCATCGAGACGCACATCCGTAGCGTCTTCTGTCCAAGCATTGCCAGATTTAGCGAGACGTGGATATACGTCAGTAGGACTACGTCGCTCCTCAGTATTTAGAAGAGGTGTAGATAAAAATTTAACAAGTCTTTCTTTTGGAGAGAATATTACAAACAGTGAACGCCTTGCTAGAGAGATGGAAAATTATGAGCTGCTTCAGGAAAAAGTTAATACCTTTCTGGCACCTAAGCCTGTTCCAGCATTTGAATAATTATTAGTTTTGTAGCCTTGTACCAGTATTACAGAGTCTCAGGAAATACTTCTGTAACATTTTCCTACAAGAACAACATTATGCTGTAAATAAATTGCATTGAGAACTTTAAAATGAACAGTTTTTAGGAAACGTATAGAGGTTCATGCTGATTTGTTATGGATGTCAGCACCAGCTGAATTCTCCAAAGAAAGAAGCAAATGCATACGTCAGTGCTTATCACGAGGCACAAGTATCGTTTCATAAAAATGACATGAAAGAACGTGATCAGTGGAACCAACACTGGTAAATGTTTGGTTGTAATGTTTTTATATTCAAGAACTATTAAGATGGCATTTTTGTTTACATCAGAACAAATGGATACAAATGAGAAGCAAAATATGTATATAGTACCTTTCAAATCCAGTCCATTAGGTAAACTGTTACAAACATGTACGTGCAACCCAATTGTTTGATTTTATATCAAGATAAGATCTGATTTTCTCCTTCTAGTTCTGCAAACGGGAATCCATTTTTCTTGACCATGAACAACGAACTTTCCACACGCTGGACTTGTTGTATTCGACTGCCATTATTTTGCTTGCTTGTTTGTTTGTTTGATTTTTAATAATGATAGCACGTAATCGTACTTCTTCAGGAAACTATCCCCCACTATCTCCTCAAAGTAAAAAGGTGCAAATATAGATGCAATGATATATGTTTTAACTCTGCTGGCAGATTTTAAAGTTATCTACTATGTTTTCTTAATAAGATTTTTTTTGTTTAGCAACATCATTCACACCCACAAGAGATAATATTTCCCCAGATTAATTTTCAAAAATATGTATGTCAACTATGTATTTGTCATTTTTCCAAATGTGTTATATTTTTTAAATTGTGATTTGGTAAATTTGATGTTATTAAAACATCTTTTGCGGAAATAATTTCCTCATTTACAATCTCACAATAGACGTTTTACTATGTTATTAGGGGATTAGATCCAACACTATGTAGATTGTTCACGTGTTAAAGACCTGGATTCACATTAATAATCACCCGATTATGCGATAGCATTCAGTACTCTAAGCCTCTCAACATCGTCGCATCTTTTACAAATAATGAACACTGGTTGGGTGTTATTATGCAGTGGCTAACATAAGAAAACAAGACATAGACTCGATAGCTGATGCTAAGTTGTATGCGATTGATACAGATCTCATTTTATCAACGTTGGAATATATTGTTTCTTATATTTGTTCTTGGCAGTAAAAGGTCGGTCGAGGATGCATTATTAAAATCATTACACAAATGTGTAAATATTAAAAGAGAAATTAGTAGCGCAATATCTTGTTTACGAAAATTAGTCCTACTAGCAAATAACATTGAATCCAATTTAGGTCAAAGAATAGATTCCAAGTTACCAAATGGTCTGCCACTTTGCCGGAAAATATCCATGGCGTCTGCATATGAAAATCAAACTGAACTTTGTGATTTTATTTCAATTAGCGCAGATGAATTTAGCAATGCTAAACGTTCACCCACCAATTAGAAAATCATGAAAAATGCCAACTTCGATCAATTGATTAATTAGATCGCCAAACGTTCGGCATTAAGTAATATTGTACGTGTCATTAATACGCAAATCATGCTTCGAAAATGAGATATTGGACACTTTTGTAATTATTTTATAATCCAGTTTGTTGTATTACATAACTGTATGATTTTCTTTTCCAAATGCAGTTTGAAACTAAGAGAGTACGACTAGGAAAAAAAAAGGAAAGTTATAAATTGAATATATATTTATTACTGAAAGATAATTAAAGCTTGATTTTCTTCCACTTGATCAACAGATATGTGTACATTTTGCAATATTATAAATAGCTAATTTACGTATTATGACTGAATATTAACAGCACGAACATGTAATCATAAATGGATGCACAATCATGTTAGAATATAATTCGGCAACAGTTTCCAAGAAGAATAAATGACATCAGTGTTATGCACAGTAGACATTTAAGAAACACCAGTGTAATTGCCATGCATTTAGCAAAATTTGGTCATCTTAACAAATTGTCTATAAACTTCAAGATAGTTAATTTGGTTCAAAACTGCAGCGAAATGAAGCAAATAAATTTCCCAACCAGGAAGAAAAGTTCACAATATCCAAACTTAAAAAAAATCATTTTTTAAATTGTAGATGCGACAAAACCTCTATTGTATATATATATATATATATATATATATATATATATATATATATATATATATATATATATATATATATATATATATATATATATATATATATATATATATATATATATATATATATATATATATGTGTGTGTGTGTGTATACATATGTATATATGTATATATATATATATATATATATATATATATATATATATATATATATATATATATATATATATATATATATATATATACATATATATATATATATATATATATATATATGTATATATATATATATATATATATATATATATATATATATATCAGAGCCGTCAAAGGATAGCTCCACTGTTGTACCCGCTCTTTCCGAACAGTGCACACAGAAGACGCAATAATGATAAGACATCGAGTAGATAAATCCCAAACTGTTTCAGGAAGCATGTGCATTTTATCACAACAGTTTCAGATATTGTCTGCTGATGATGTCGCATTGTCAGCTATTGCTGAGAGAGACTTCAGCATTAGATGCTTGTGTCATTAAGGAAGACCTTGGAAAAATTCAGGATGGAGAAATCAATGGCCTATCAATGGTAGTCTTAACAAAACCAGACCAGTGATCGTATCACGAAAATCCCATTATGACTGCCGTGCTCCACTTTAAACGAATAATAGTCATCACTCATGTATATTCTAACAAACGTTTGGGTTCAAATATTGAGGAAATTATCTCTAGTCACACACATTTCAAGGAAATAATTGCAAAAAATCGATTTGATAAGTTTTAAATTGAAACTCGACAGAAAATCATTAGATGCCCTGTATTTCTTTTTCGTCTTACCACTTCTGGAACATAATTGGGACAATCTTTAACTATACAAAAAATTGAGTTGAAATACACAAGCTTGATATCGTAGCATTGTATGCGGCGCCAGAGTCTACGTGATATATACATATCTTGGAAGAAACTAAATAGGAGAATCTAAATGACAGGTGGCATAAAATGAATAAAAAGAAGAGGCATACAACCTACACCCAAAATTATCCTGCAGAGAATAATTAGGCAGTTTCAGAAACAACATAAAATAGACTGACGTTTGAGCAAACTGAGCAAAATGAAGCGAATATTTATAGATAATGATCTAAAAAAATGAATTAGGACATATAACGGAATGTGAGAAATATTTTTTTAACAATATCTATATCCAATTGTCTCTTACTTTTTTGGTGTCGCCTGTCATTACAAACTGAAGCTACAAAACAAAGTGACGTAAAAGAGGAATAACAACGTAATTTCAAGTCAGATGTACAACACAGCAAACAAATATTGCATCACTTAAAATGTTGTAGTTTATATATATGTTGACTGTTGAGATATGAGCAGAGTAATATCATTTATTGTCTCTCATTATACGGAGTTTCATCAGACTGACGTAGCAAGCAGCTGCCAGCCAAAACAAAACCAAAACAAAAAAAAAAAAACAAAACCGACACTGAAAATTAAACACGTGTCAAACTTGCCATTCCTTTTTTTACATTGAAAAAGGATCTTATCGGACGCTTAGTAAAATAATTTTATTTAATGTTTAGTACTTATTTATACGCATGCCACGAAGATATACGATATTTTTTAATAAAGCTTTGTACAACAAGTCATTAAAACTAGTAGTGATAACACTGGATATCTGAAAGAAAATATGAATGATGTGACTCGCACGATGTAGGTGATTACTTTTGCTATCAATAATGGTAGTACACATGTAAACAAACCCACACCGTAATTAGTTTTTGATGCATAGCACTAGACGTCACTCCGAAACTCATTTGAACAAAGGCAAAGGAAGAACGTGCAATTATATCAAAGAAATCTTTACATTCATTGATTATTGTTTAAATTAAGTTAGACACTTGTTTTAAAAGACGCTTTGAAGCTTTTTGATACTCTTATCACATCAGTATGAACTCATTCCGCTGAAGTTTGGGGTACGAAGTCATGTACAAATGAAAATGTATATAATTGGTTTGTTCTAAATTTCTGAAGATTAGGAGATACACATTTAATACGGGGAAAATCAGGGATAATACTTTTGTGTTTCCCTTATTATTGTGAATCTTTATAAACAATTGATTAGATTGATTAGAATGGATGATAATAGATATCCAAAACGTTGTTAAATTATGCTTAGAAGAAAATAAATGCACGTAGCAGGAAAAGTCACATAGGTCATGAATATGGATTTTGGTTATACTTGTCACGTACATGATTAAGGGGATGAATGACATCTTTTTAAACAGCTAAAAAAAAAAACGTTTTTAAAGGCGGTTTAATTCTATAGATAATTTTTTAACACTTTGTTATCTACTTTGACGATTGATTTGCATTCTCATCTATTAAACGCATTAGTCAAACTCCAGTGATGGCCGATAATTTAGCTATAGAGAAAGGACGACATAATTGCATGCCTTTTAAACAATGTCAATCTACCGTATTTACTCTACTATAAGTTAAGTCAAACTGCAAACAATAAAAAGATCAGGATCTGCTGTAGCATAATGCGCCTGCACGTAGGGGTCCATGTTGTTTGTTCTACTGATTACTACTTGCAAACTGAACAGACCCAGATCTGCCGTCGCATTATGATCAGGGTCTGTGCAGTTTACACTTAGACTTAACTTATAAGGAACTACATACGATATGTTACTTGACAAAAGCGAAATAAGAGATGAATATCAGTTGGCTTTTCGGTTTAATTTTATACAAATCTTATAAACTAATTCACACAAGGAATTTAACAACAAATACCCATGCGAGGGTATTTTGATGAAGTCTAAGAATCCAGTTATAATATCTTAACTCGTATAATAGATTTTTTTTTTAGCACTACACTGGTGCTCTATATTACTGCAATACCATTTGTTCCTGTAGGATTGGCGGATTATGGCATGCATTACTAAAACTAAAGTCACTGTCATTGCGTGCTAGTATTATGCTGGATAAGTAAGTTATGACCCTCAAAAATAAAAATACTTGCAAAAATATTGAGTTCTTATATAATACCTATGCTTACGTACTAAATTAATTGGGTAAATGTAAAAAAAAACGATATTGAAATCATTATAATTTCTAATGCAAACTAAAAAAGTTAAGCATATTTTTCTTAATAATTTTACCATGTCTACCTAAAATATTGTCAGAATATTTATAGTTCTACCACTTTACCCCTTTTATCTGCCACACCACCTTCATTATGTTTATGCATAATCTCGCATTTATCTTTTGTGAAAACTGAGCTGGAAATAATTTTGCATTAAAATCTGTCTAACGTGTATGTATGTATGTATGTATGTATGTATGTATCTATGTATGTATGTATGTATGTATGTATGTATGTATGTATGTATGTATGTATGTATGTATGTATGTATGTATGTATGTATGTAGATACACACATTTCGTTGAGGTGCCCTAGAGTTGCTGATTGGACTAAGAGCTCGCATTTGTCTATCACGACCGTCTCACCTCTGTCCACGTGGTTTCGATTCTCAGGTGTGGCCGTGTGGGTATATAAGAAAGCTTGTCAGTAATTTCACGGGAGTTAGTGGTTCTTACCGGTGTTTTATGGGTTCTTCCTCCACCAGTTATTCTGGCCGCCATGTACAGCACTATGCTGACAAAATGGCGTTAAACCAACAAGAAGAAATTTCTTTAAACCATTGCCATTGCAGATATTGCAATACGCTATTTAATTGTGTCGAATGGTTCGTGATAGAAATGGTGTGTTAAATAAAATACGTTCAGCTTCGATCTTTTTGTATTGTGATTATGTTGTTTCTGTTATATGTCCGTAACGTGTTTCATTTCCTTCTGCATACTGACGATGAAAGAATGTTGTTCTTTGTAGTTTTATTTGCGGATAGTGTTGCTAATGTACAAAAACAACTGCAATTGTATCATAAGTTGTGTACATAATGCACGTTGATTTATGGAACCGGTAAAGTAAAGCCGTTTGAGTACATTCTATTCTTACCAAATTGTCAAAATTGTTTAGACTGATTATCTTTGTGAAGTATAAATTTAAATGAATCTTTATTGTCCCTTTCGTCAAATCGATCTGGACTTAATTTTCCTTTAAATTAATCTCTAGGTCGTTTCGTGATATGACTGTTTAAATTCTAACTTTTCATCCTAATTAATTATTAGTACTTTCGTAAGCAGTATCAAATGGTGTATTAATTTGTTTCACATGTTGTGTTACCGGTGAATCAATTATCGATGTATTCATATCCAATTTTTTAAGTAAACATATATCACTTTTGCGCATGCACAACTACGTCACTATTATACGACTTCGTTTATAACATCAGTTTCTGTTGATCTTGATACAGTCCGCAAGTGGAGATCACGTCAATATTTTATCATCTATAATACGTTACAGTGTCCTTGAACCATAACGAAATTCGCAAGTGGAAATCGTACTGTAATTTTTGTTTGTTTGTGTTTATAAGCACTGCGACCTAGAACGCAAGAAAAAATAATGGTCTATTCATATTTTAAAGCCGTGATTTAGCAACCCCATACCAACTCCCGAAAAAAAATGCCGATGTTAGAACCACCGAATCTTTTTTATCGTTACTTCTCTTTTACGTCTGGTTAACATGGACTTGCTTTACAACCCGAGCACGTTTTATAACATCTATTGGAACAACCCAAGCTGTAGACATCTTATAATTATTGGACAAGTGCGATTTCAAATAACACGGTAGCTCGCACTGTACCAAGGCAATAAAGATATAGAGAAATAGAATTGGAATTTCTGAAAATTGATCAATATATTTATTTATTTACGCTTGGGCGTTAACTAGTCGACACTCATCAATATAATCACTACCATCAATTGCATTATAATACAAGACCACCACCACCACCACCCTGAAATTAAAATGTGAGAAAGAATTAAATAATGAAAAACATCATCAGTAAAAAAACATTTTATACAAGAATATTTGTAATAAGTCCCACTTCAATTATACAAAATATGTAATTTTAAAATAAAGAAAGAGGATATAGGTTTGGAGCAGTTCCTCGCTCCGCACAATGCGTCGTTAAAAAATGGAAAATGGAGAACATCTATAGCTTGAAAAAGCAAACGTCTTTATGCATGAATGTATTTACTGGATCGACAACGTTAGTAAACGAGATTTGATATCCGTGTATCCAGGCAGCTTCGTCTTGTCACTCAAACGTAGTTTTTGAGCTAAAGAAAAACACATATAACCATAAAGATAATCAAACCCTCTTAACTTTTCAGTTTAGCAAATATCCCAAAGGAAATCCCAGTTTTCTTTGATAAAGAAAACACAGTATTGCCCACACATAATCAAATGTGATGTGCATAATTTCACATTATTGAAATGGATGAAAAACAAATATTTCTTCTCATATAGTCGATGTCGATGATTTAAATCAAAATATTTCTCAATGGGGCCCTTGAAATAGTAGACAGATACCTAATGGTCGATAACTGTCATCGGTATTGATGATTTAAGCTCAAACGCGAGTTCATTGACGGCACAGACCAGTGGATTCGGTCGGGAAAGTGTATGTACTGCATCTTCAGACGTGATGCATTTACTTTCTTCACTACTTTCCTATCTAGTTTTATGGAGAAGGCGTCGCCATCATCCCTGTGGCGCAAGATTTATTTTTTGTCAAATCTAGGTCGGTGTGACTGGAGGATCTCGTTGACATTTTAGTGCATGGCGTGTGTAATTACTGTTGTTATAGCTACAGGTGGTAAGATAGTAAATAGGTATGTTACTGATAATCATTTTACTCTCCTTTCGAACATTCAACTGGTTCATAGGGTGTGTATGTGATTTTAATGATGGGTATTGGATTATTATATTTGTTAGTGACCATAATGTGGGTATTTGTTTTGTTGGTCTGTCAGGATGGGTGTTAGTCATCATTACTCTACCCCATGCTTTACATCATCCCTACTCTTCAAGTCTGTGTGATTTGGATTTTTATTCTACCTTTTAACAATTTTCAGTAGTATTGCTAAGTTGTCTGCAGTTTTTACTAATGTCCAGCCCTGAGGCATCATGCCGCAGACATGTAGCATTATGTCCCACTCAGTCACATTATCCCGACACAAGGCCACGCGGACCAGTCCCAACAATAACCTATTAATGCTAAGTCTTTGGTATGACTCGGTCGAGGATCGAACCCATGACCTCCCGCATCCGAGGCGGACGCTCTAACCAATAGACCACCGGATCGGTCTTGAGTCTTTGTAAGGCTTTCAGAATAAATATTTTCTCCAATGGTTCTTCTGAAGTGTTCAAGAGTACATATTGTAAGTACACAGGGGTTTAAAAAAGTTGAATATCTGCTCAAAGAAGTTTAAAATACTCCACTCCCGGTGTGATCACTTTAGTCCACTAGATATACATTCCAGAAGATGGCGCTGCAACTGGCTTGCACCATAGTTTACGGCCGATGCTAATATGTATGAAAGAATGATTCTTCACCTGTTTAGGTATATAAGTTGGGATTCTTGAATTACCTATTACTGAAATATATCTAAAATTCGTTTCCTGTTTTATTTTGCCCTGTACATAGATCATAAGACATCCGCAGTACACACTAGGTGCTGGTTGTAAAGTGCATTACCTTTAGTTAACTGTAAATATTATTCAGCAAATTATAAGCAAGCTCGTGCAACTTATCTGACATGATACCAAGAACTGACATAGGAATTTTACAAATGCTGAATTAATCTCAAGAAAGTATTATACAAGTTAAATGAGTTTTTGAGTATTGGTCAATTTGTGTGAAATCCTTAGGAAAATACAAGCCCAAAATCTCAAACATCCGGGTTTGTTCAAAGATCGACAATTATTGGGGCGAGGGTGGGATTTACCTTCAAACCTGGATATTGTATTTTCTTTTAGATTAAGATACCCCACTGCATCGATAAGGTGCTCCTAGATAACTATTTTCATGTTAATTATATCTTCTGTATATCAAACTGAATAAAAGGAGTGAAATAATTGATAAGTTAAAATGTATGAAAACTACCTACATAACAGTAAGTGGTGAAGGTCAATTAATCCATCAAGTAATTTTATAAAATATCATTACATAAGTATTATAACTAAACTACCTTAAATTAGCCTACCCATTCACAAATGTGATCAAAACAGCAAGGCAACTAGGCAAGATGAGGACTTGATAAATGCCAATTTTTTGTTTTGCATGTATGGTTTATTATGGAGATACTAGATCCAGAGTTTGTTGTGAACTTAAAATGACAGAATTGACAGTCATAATTTCTCATGGGGCAGAAGTTTCTCTATTACTTGCAACAAAATCACAGCATCAATATTTTACTAACAGAACAATTAAAGAAAACGGAGTTTTGACACTTAAGATTGTGTCA
This sequence comes from Potamilus streckersoni, assembly GCA_016746295.1. Lineage (NCBI taxonomy): Eukaryota > Metazoa > Mollusca > Bivalvia > Unionida > Unionidae > Potamilus > Potamilus streckersoni. Next base: position 3,238,012 of record JAEAOA010001233.1, read on the forward strand.
GAAAATAAACATCCCGGGTTTTGAAACAAAAGAACTTGTTTTGTTGTAAACAAAAAGTAGTGACCTAATACATAATGCTTTTGAGTACACATGATGGTTATTGAAACTAGATAGAACAATGTTGTTAACAATCTTTCAGACGTTAAGTATCTTGAAAATTACAGGTAATTTATACAATAAAGTGAACAACTTCATCAAATAAAGTTCTTTCATGACAAATATTCTCAATACAATTTTTAAAATGAGCATTCAACCATAAAATAACCTCATTAAACCCCCACCCTCATCCCAGTTTTCTATATGTCCCTAATACTTTTGTATGTTCTTCAGTAATCCTTGAGTTATCAAAGAAGGGGTGTAGTCACTTTCTTTAACTAATATGATAGATTGACTTAGTTCTTTTTTTTCTACAAATCAGAGAAAACATGTTTTTTTTTCTCATTGGAAGTGGGACACTTTTATTAAATAAATCCCTGTCTGATTTGAATCCCCCATTAATAGGTTGGTTCCTACCTAGATTAACTTTTACAAGAACGACATATATACATGTAAATTAAATTTGGCACTTTCATCACCCATAAAGCTGTTTAATATAGTTCTGGAGTTTAGCACTTCATGAATGTCAATTACATTATAGCTGTACTGTTTACATTGACATATGATGCCTCATGAGAGAATGTGAGCAAGGTTGCTTTAAAAAACATACACTAACTACTAATGTTCATGCATATCTTATTTCATATGAACACAGACAAGAGTTGAGATCCCAAGATCTCTGGTGAAAATGCTAACAAGAAATTCTGGACAGCAACCTTAAAACTATTATTAAACAAGCAACCGTTCTTCTACAACATCAACACTTAAAAAGTGGAGTCCTTGAAGGAATTACACTCTAGTGGGTGAATTTTCAAGGATTCAAGATAAGATCATTTCTTTCTTTTTACTATCGATTTTTAAAACCATCTCTCATATTCTTCAGTGATAACATTATTTTCTAATTACCCATTGTGGTGCACATATTGGTTGTCAGCTCAATATTTTCATTTAGGACAAGGCATAGATCATTCTAAATGTTTTGGTGAAAATCCCATGCCATAATGATCCTTCTTTCTGAGGGAGCAATGACAATATGATTTTTTTTAGGTAGATGTGGCAGCCATATTGGATGTATGATAGGTCATATTTTCATTTAAGAACAACTAGGTTTGTCTGCTGGTGAAAAACCTTATGTATAGCCATCCATTTAGGAGAAGTCAAACTAACAATATTTGAAGGACAATGCTTTTCATTTTGGAGTAGCAATAGAATTTCAAGACTACTGTTGTGGTTGTCACACTAAACTCTAGATTGGTACCTTTTTCATTTAAGACCTATCAGATTTCATAAAAAAAATCTATAATGAAAATCTGATGTTGATACGACCATCCAGTCTGGAGGAGCCACAATAACAAGATTGTCAAAATGGCCACTCTGTGGTGGCCATTTGGGTTTCAGATTGGCGCAGTTTTTATTTAAGACCAACTGGACATCATAAACTCTTTGATGAAAAGTCCATCAATACTGTCTTATGTTACGGTAGAGTTGTGATAACAAGCTTTTAAAGATGACTCCCATGATGGCCATACAGGATTTTAGACTGGCACCATTATTTAGGACAAACTAAATATCAACACGAGCCTTTTAGTGAAAACCCTATGCTAATATGGCCATCCATTGAGGGGTTATGCTAAGATTTTTAATATGGCTGCCATGGTGGTCATTTTGGATTTCAGATTGGAACAATTTTTATTCTGGACCAACTAGACTTCATAGGACATCTTTAGTGAAAACCCATGTTCATGACGTCCATGTAGGAGTAGCAATATTTTTAAAACGTACGATATTCAAGACAGAAAATAAGATTTCCAAGATATCAACAGTCACAGCCATATTAGCTATCAGATGAACACCATTTGTTTATGACCAACATCAGAAGACATCTTTTAGTAAAAGCCAGATGTTGATATAGTGATCCAAGATTTTCAAAATGGCTGTCATATTGGATGTCCAAGCAGCACCGTTTTCATTTAGAACTAGACCATGAAATGATTGTGTGTAACATCTCATGACAATCCTCAAAATAATTTGGTAGGAATAGCAAAAATAAATTTCTGCGAATGGATGTCTGTACAACAATCAGTTCGTCCCTTAAGATCTTCTTCTATAACCTTTGGAGCTAAAATCTGAGATCTTTTAAAGACTATTGTGATTGCATAATTGGTTCTTTTCAGATATAATTCCTTATATGTCTAAAGCACTATTTCTAAATTAAATTACAATCTCATGCTATCTTAGTCACATGGAGCTTCTGATAAAAAAAAAACTCAAGCAAAAATTATATGCAACTTATTCAAATTTTATCATGTTTGTTACTTAACATATAGGGAAGCAAGGAACAAGAGGCCCAAACAGGCATGATATCACTCACATGATTTATATAACAGTTGACAATTTCACTATGCAAGCTTATATACAATTTGGAAGAATGCTTCCTATGTTATCTCCTAAACTTTACATCATGCTTATTATACCTATTTTACTACATCCTGATTAAAATGTCCAATGCCTAGTCTTTTGTTCCTAATACAAATTATCCAAGATATTAAAATCATATTATCCAAGTGGGCAAATAATTGGATGAGATATAGCCTCTGGATTTTGATAGATAGCACAATAAGCCAATCAGATTCAAAGCAGTTTACTAAAATGCACAAATCTCACTTATAATAGAACTTATCAACAACAACGATAATAAACGCTTATTTACCAAAATGCAGCATAATCAAATTGCAACTGGATCTCCAGTATAGTAACAATTTAAGCCAAACACGTATAGGATTGTCTTGATAATATCCATATATCTTGCTTTTAATCACACTCATCCGACACCTTGATAATAGACGACAATTTATCAACTCTGATCAAAATCTGATCAGAAATATAGCAGTTACAGTGTGGAAAAACTAGGTCAATTGGATGCAAGGTCACATTAATATGCACAGATTTCTGTCATATTCAAACCGATTCAAGTTCCTGATTACATAGGCATATTTACTGAGTTTGATCAAAACCCTATCAAAAAATACTCTCAATTGTGATGAAAAAATCAGTGATAAGAAAAATTTGAAGTAAAACTAGAAATTCTTTTGTTAATTGTGATTTAAGCTTTTTTTCTTACATGTGATTCAGAGCAATAGTGAAAATGATCAAGCTGGAGTTGTGTACTGTGTATAATTATCACCAACATCACTCATAATACATGCTGTAACTACACAGCAAAATGTACTTGAAAAATCCAAAACGTTTGGTATATCGACAATTGTAAATTTCATAGACATTCAATCTATTGTGTTAAATTCCAAATTTTAGTTGTTTGTTACAAATGCACAATATGGATCAATTTGAAAATAAAATGAATATGAAAAGTAATATGATTTCTTGTTAGTCCCTTCTCTATCCTCAGAACAAAACATGACCTTGCCTTAATTTATGAATAATTTATCATATAAAATTATTGCATACAAAAACAGATTAAGGCCTAAAGTGAAAAAATATAGGAATATTTTTCAAATAACTGTCTAAATGATATATAAAGTTTTAATGGTGTTTTGAATCCCCTCTCACATTCTAAATGATTTAAAAATTGATGCTTAAAAAATTGGCACTTAGATATCTGTATGCTGAAATGTCCCCAGCCCACATTAAAAATAATATAATAATAATAATAATAATAATAATAATAATAATAATAATAATAATAATAATAATAATAATAATAATGATTTTGATGATGATAAAAAAAACCTTTATTTCAGGTTTAAGTCCATAGGCAAAAACCAGCCATTTCAAACAAGAAATAAATTAATAATACAACAATCATTTCAACATCCAATTATTGATGAATTACAGCAACATGCAAAGTGAAACACTTCAGTCAGCCTTCTGATTCTTTTTGTAAAAAAAATTTACACTACAATGTCCTGTGATATTTTTCAGCTCTCGACTCTTTTTTCATATCAATCTCATGGAAGAAACTGACCTAGATGTAATATCATGGTGTCAAATTTGGTTTTATAGTTTTATATGAAAGCAACACAAATAGGTCATTTAGTGCCAAAACAATGGAAGTGAAGTTCCTTACCAAATGACACAGCAGGGTAATTAGCACAGAATTATCTATTGGTAACATTCAAGTTCTGTGTCAGTAACGAATTAAGCACACTATCCACTGTGTTACCAAAGCATCAAGACACAAGATATAAATAGTTAAGCACAGAGAGAATTTGTCACTAATATTAATAGATTCACCTTATGCATCATTGCCTGTAGTGTGTCATGGGTGACTGCACAGTGTTTCATATTACACAGCACACATTTGTTTGGGGAGGATAAACTGGTAGGTTCCCATAAAATGGAGTAAAATACAGAAAATAAAAATAAATTTGATAACTTTAATGTATGTCTGTGTGTGTGTGTTTGTGTGATTTGGATATTTAAAGCAGCTTTAGCAATTTTCAGTCATATCACTATGATGTCTGCAGTGTGGATATTTGATGGTGATGTCTAGCACTGGGGCATCATCTCACAGACATGTAGCATTATGTCCCACCCAGGCACATTATCCTGATACCAGGTTGACCAATCCTAACACTAACCTCTTAATGCTGAGTGCCTAGTGAGGCAGCTGTTAGTACTATTTTAATAAGTCTTTGTTATGACTTGGCCAGGGTTTAAACCCATGACCTCCAACATCTGGGACAAATGACAAAAGCACCAGGCCACTGGAACGGTCAACAACTGTAATACCTTTGAACTTAGAGATTAAATTTATCTCAAATTCTAATTTTAATTTGTACATACATTGTTAAGTCTAAAATTTTACAAACATTTTCCAATTAGTAAACAATTTCCAATGTAAATGAGGGTGAGTGAGCTTATAGCAAACAGTGGGACATGGGATCCTGTCATGTGGTAAAATTTACTGAAAATGAGGTCCATCTTCTCTCAAACAATATCACGTATTGCATTCATTCATGGCATATAAAAAACTTGTGCCCCAACGAGAGTGCTTATTAACAATAGGCTAAAAGAAAAAATTTTTAACAGACCTTTATTAGAGTGATCATATTTTTTTAAAAAAAGTTTTCTTTAAAAAGAATAGATTAAAATGGACTGATATATCATAACTCTTTCAAAATTAGTTCTACATTTTTGATGGAGAAGAATCTACTGCCAAAAAGGTGCATATCTCTTCTGAAAATATTACATTTAAAACAACCATAGAAAAGCCAATTCAAAGTCAGGGAAATTTTCAACAATGGAAAAAAAAAATCATATACTGCTATTGATGAAATGGAAAACCTGCATCTAAAATGTTCAGAAGTGTGATCTGATGAACATTATCTGGAAATGTTAGTAGATACTGCTTCAGCGCTTATGTTTTCCAGTTTAGTTTCAGTGACTGCAGTTCCTAACACAATATAGGGTTATGACATCTTGCTGCCAACTCAGTGTAATCATTTTTTTAATAAACTTACAAGGCATCAGCAATCATCCCACCTACCATGAGAAACACCATGCATCCTAATGCTGATTCTTGAGAGAACTCTTTCACCATCAAGTCAGTGAAGTTGCGTGACCAACTGTACATGCCATTTCTCATACTCAAAATTTACAAGTTCTTTGCATCTACATCACCCATTGAGCTGAAATTGATAATTTATAAAAAAACTAATTGTTTCCAACATCAGTATCAGAGCCATTACCTAAGGTATTGAAGCTTTCATAATTGTGATTCTAATAATGAAAACTCAAGTATTGAACGAAATCCGCAACTGCCATTTTGTAAAGTGCAAACTACAACCTACTTACTTTAAATAGCAGATTTTGAGCAGTGCATAAAGAGTGACCACGTGATCTGACCTAATGGTCATTCATACCAATGAATGTAGTATCTAATAGTATCTAATAGGGGTTACCCCGAAAGCGGTGCTATAAAAACCCACTCAAAATGGCTGATGTTTACAGCAGGCAACAAATGGCATTTATATGTGAATCAGGTAGAGGCATCAAAAAGCGCTTATATGTGAATGGAGTAGAGGTGTCCAATGGGTTAAATAATTACAATGATAAGTATCAACTGTACATCTAGCAATAAAAAGAAAAAAAAATATGTAAGTTATGTTCATGAGTATCTGTCCCACACTGCATGCTGCTGCAGAACAAAATGGACAGTAACTCCAAGCAACTGCTAGAGTAAAGTGATTTGACAAAATGCACAGGACCTTTGGATGATGGATATAACATGCACCAAGTTTCATGGTGATCCACAGAAAACTGCTAGACTAATTGCAGACAAGTTTCTGTCATACATCACATTCAACTCCAAGTAAAAGAAGACCTGAGATTTGTTTTTATGCATGACTTTAGATGATGATCATGTTACCGACCAAGTTTCACAGCAATTCATCAGAATCTGGTGGCAATTTGCATTAACATGATTCTGTCATTACATTAGACAAGGCAATAACTCTAACAAGAGTAATGTGATTTGGTGACACATGCATCTTTAGATGATGATGATATATATATATATATATATATATATATATATATATATATATATATATATATATATATATATATATATATATATATATATACAGTTTCATGGCACTCCACAGAAAACAAATTATGTGCACTCATAAGATTCCATAAATTCTACATCAGGCTGCGCATAAAAAAGGGCAATAACTCTAGCACAAACTGCAAGAATGGATTGATTGCTGATGTGGACATCTTCAGTTGATGACAATATTTCACATGTTCCACTGTGATCACTGAAACCTGTAAGTCTAGTTGCATTGTTAAGATTCTGTTATACAATTCATCAACCTGAGGGACAAAGAAGGCAATAACTCCAGAAATAAATTTCAAAAGCAAAGTGTTTTTTTTTTAAATATTCGCATCTTCAAACGATAAATATTTACAAAGTCTGATGCTAATCCACAAACATAGACTAGTTACATTCACAAGATTTTGTAAAAAATTGCTTTCAGCTTGTGGACAAAAAAAGCCATTAACTGTCAAAAAATGTATAGGTTCAAACTGATTTGTCCTTTAAACACTCTAGATAGTTGCACTCACAAGATAAATAGAAATTACAGAAGCAAAGTGATTTGTCAAGATGCATATCTATATAATGGTACTAATATTTACCATGTGAATGGCAATCCATAAAAAATTGTGGGTCTAGCTGTTTTCAAAAGATTGCATGACATACAGAAAAGGGCAAATGGATGGACAAAGGGATTCTTACCCTGAATATACCTTGGCCCTCAACATAAGTGAGTGTGAAAAACTTGCAGTTTAAAGACAGTTCTGCAATTAAAAAAAACTCCAAAAAATTCTGCTGAGACCCTTTGTTTTAGGTTGTGACTGACAGTGGCCACTCATTTGAATTGGCATGCAATTGGTCACTTACATGTCCAACTGTTTTGACAGCCAGGTCCGATTTAACACCTGGTTCCAAAAATCATGTCTTTAAAAGAAAGTCATGTTGTCATCATATCCTATTTACTGTTTTTTAAATATTATAATATTACAAATTGCATTCTTCATTCAGCTTTATTTAAGAAAATGCAACCAAAAAGTCACAGATAGCTAAATTGTTATCCAACTTCTGATGTGTCCATGTGTCTAGCTGTCTGTGTTTCTACCATCACTTTCTTGGGAGCAATATAAGATCCCATTCCTGCAGCCCTCTCTGCTTCTTCCTGTGTGTAGGGTTCTATCTGCAAAGCTTTTATCCTGTAAGGTTAAAAAGAAAGGAAAAAAGGTTAAATGATCATCAGGAAAACTGTCTTAAGTTTTCGTTTAAACAATATAATAATTTTTCAAAAAGGAAAATTGTATCTTCATTCAGGTTTCACGACTGAGAATGTACAGATCCTCTGTCATGCAACAGTAATGCCAGCATTTAAAACAAAATATTCTGCCTGAAATGTATTATTATGTTTGCATTAAGTGTTTTTGAGAGTGGAGAAAAGCAGACAATGTCAGGATCAAAATGACTATATTGAATGTAAGATTGGCATGGTATATTGTATTCATTTACGAACAACAAGACATCATCATAAGCCTTTTGGTGAACACCCTATGTTAATTTGACCATCCATTCAAAATGACAAGAGATAACAAGTGTTGGTGTTGATGTCCATAATGGATGCCAGATCAGTATTATTTCCATGTAATTACATAGACATGCCTTATAGTGAGTGTCATTTCTGTACAATTATATCAAACTTTGGTAAAGGTCTACAATTGTAAATATAAAGGACTGCACCAAGGTTAATGATAACAAATGTAAAGATTCCATCAGATTCTTCCATCACAAGAAAGAGTGTCAATTTCTGTAATTATAGTTCAGTCTGTGGTCTTGCATACAAAGCATGGCTTAAAAATGGATAAATTCTCAATCATACCTTCTCTTATGAGGTTTACTTCTAAAATGATCCTCGAGAGCAGTGTCACTAATGCAATGCTTCCTGAAAACAAAATGGTAAATTTGATGAATCACGATGGTTTTATTATAGTACTTGTTAGATATTTCTATACTCTTTTACAATGCCCTAGTTAATATACATTAAAAATAAAGCACTTAAAAATCAAACACAAATTTTAGAGGTTTTGCTTAAATAGGTTCATCCACATCTGAATGATAATAATACTGTATAAACAATAAAATGAATCTTTGTATCGATTAATGCAGCAAGAATTGTCATTAACATTATTGTAGGTTTGTTCTGGCTAAATATGAGCTAAATTATTACTGTACCTAAAGTCCGACTATTATCATGAACTTTTGACACAGGCAGAGACTGTTTTCTTATCCCACCCACTTTTTAAAAAGCATCATGGATACAGCCATCTGTACCTCTGTCTATGCTAACCCTCTAAAAGAGGGGTGACATCCTTATATCATACTGTGAAGTCAACTGGATGGTGTCAAGGGGTTAAAATTACAAAAGTTCCAACTAGAATAATACTTCACATTATTTTCTGCCCAAATTTCACCTATGCAATCTCAGTCTCAGTAGGAAGGCAAACCATAATGTGATGATTTGAATTTTGCTATAAGTATGCCCCCTCCCTGCAACAGTGAATGCAAGTGGAGTATGTGGAATATCAAAAAGTATGGAGAGGGGCTGTGAGGGGGAGTTTTGAATATGTACTGAGTAAAAAGGGAAGAGATTCATGATGGCAAGCAATGGCAGTTATCTTGTTAGGTGTGCAAACTAATACAGCTTTGAACACATCTTTATGGTAGTCTGAATAACTTTTTGTATCAAGTAATGGCCTTATTTGCTTTTAAATAATGTACACTAATCTGCAAAAATGTTGACCCAGATATGCAAGCATTTGAATGTGTAAGCATACCCAAGTCTTGTATTCATTTTAATTTTGATTTCAATTTACAAATGACCCTGATAAGCAGGTGTCAATGGACAATAAGGGTACTATTCACAGTTCTGTGTATAATACTCATGCACAATGAAGACAATTAAAATGAGCAGCTGTATGTATAATACTCATACACAATGAGGACAATTCAACTGAGCAGCTGTATGTATAATATTCACGCACAATAAAGACAATAAACTGAGCAGTTGTATGTATAATACTCATGCACAATGAGGACAATTCAACTGAGCAGCTGTTTGTATAATACTCATGCACAATGAAGACAATAAAACTGAGCAGTTGTATGTATAATACTCATGCACAATGAAGACAATAAACTGAGCAGTTGTATGTATAATACTCATGCACAATGAGGACAATTCAACTGAGCAGCTGTATGTATAATACTCATGCACAATGAAGACAATAAAATTGAGCAGTTGTATGTATAATACTCATGCACAATGAAGACAATAAAACTGAGCAGTTGTATGTATAATACTCATGCACAATGAAGACAATTAAAATGAGCAGTTGTATGTGTATTACTCCTGCACAATGAAGACAATAAAACTGAGCAGTTGTATGTATAATACTCATGCACAATGAGGACAATGAAACTGAGAAGCTGTATGTATAATACTAATGTACAATGAAGACAATAAAACTGAGCAATTGTATGTGTAATGCTCATGCACAAGACAATAAAACTTAACAGCTGTATGTATAATGCTCATGCACAATGAGGACAATTAAACTGAGCAGTTGTATGTATAATGTTCATGCACAATGAGGACAATAAAACTGAGCAGTTGTATGTATAATACTCATGTACAATGAAGACAATAAAACTGAACAGCTGTATGTATAATACTCATACATAATGAGGACAATAAAACTGAACAGTTGCATGTATAATGCTCATGCACAAAGACACAAACTGAGCAGTTGTATGCATAATACTCACGCACAATGAAGACAATAAAACTGAGCAGCCCCTGGTTTATCATGATCAATTTCTGCATTCAGTAGTTTTCCTGCATTTTCTTCCTTCATATCTTCATGTATCTGATCAAGATCTTTTGTCTTTCGTTTTGTACGGTACTTTTCCTTTAGAGGTTTGTCCCCCTTATGCTTGCGCTTCCTAGCGAGTCGCCCCATTGTTACTGTTTAACAAAGTCAAAGCTTCACTAGAAAAAAAAATTGAAAAAAATATTAAATTATTCAAATATTTTGTAGACCACCTGCTCATAAAGGTCATTTCTAGATGTCCCCGAAACTTTACAACTTTTGTAAAAAAACAATTTTTATCTAAAATAATTTCAGCATAAATTTTTGCTATTTTAGTAACACACAACATATACAGACATAATTTCTCATTTTCAAGCTATGGGATGCATAAGCATTCATGTCTCCATGTAGTTGTCCTATGCTATCCTACTTTCTATCATGAATGATATAATGGCTCTGACACAACACAAATTTAAATCCTTGGAGAAACTGAATTTTCTTGGGTTAATGGAAATTTTCAGGAGTGCTGTAAATTGCTTTAATTAGGAATCCTGTATGATTTTTTAAAATATGTATAAGGATTCAGACATTTCAATTTTAGACAGGTGCATAATTTTGGTCTATAAGCAATTGACCAAATGTCCCAGAGAGACGCAGGACTAATTTATGATGATCCAACTGAACCATATGTCATGCAAAAGTCAACAATATCAGGCCTTTTTGTTCAAACAGTCATAGTCCAGAAGAGTTAATGGAACTGGTGTTGATCTCACATCCAATATGGCTGCTCACTATAAAAGTAAAAAAAATGGAGACTTGAACTTCCTATTAAAAACTTTAGCTATATGAATACAAATTTTTCGCACTGGGGAGATAGTTCCACTGTATATCATGACACAGTAAAACAGCACTGAGCACTATGTGTGGTCCTCATGGTACTTATCTTTCCCTTTGAAGCTGAGTTAATAATCTTAGCACTGATGTTTCTGCTGGGGAAAGAAGCATCATCCCAATTCAAGAGCAATGTTAAAACCTTCCCGGGCATTAGTCACTTCCGGATGATATAGACTTTGCTATATGGTTTCAAATCTGATGTTAATAGCCACGGAACACACAGCTGTTCTGTTCTGACAGACATCAATACTACAAGAGTCTAACACATGTGAAATTCTCAAAGGATGTTTCTCCCTGTAGAGTGTTATTCCCCACCCTCACATGCCCCATTTGATAGTCTAGTCAGCTGTGCTGAAACTGCACAATAAATGAAGGTTAGACTCAAGCCTCATCGACATACATCAAAGAAACTGCCTCTACATTGAGTAAAAGCACTAGCAATTGATTGACAAATAAACAATGCCCATTTTCATTAAAATTAACAATGCCTAAAAATGGGTGTGAATTTATGTTAACAGTTCAAATGTGGTCTCAAGCTACCATACATGTAATAACAATTTCCCACATTTTATCCCACCTTATTTCCTTAGTGTTAACTCATATATGCATAAAACACTGCTTGCTAAACAACATATTTATTCAGAATTAGTTTTTTGGGGGCACATATGCTCCATGATAACTTTCTTCATTCCATCTTTTGACTTAATAATGGCAATTAAGGCTTATATATACAGTACATTGATGCCAGGTGTTAACTCATGTAAGTTTCATTGGTGAAAATGGAGATTCAAGTTGTCTTATCGAGAAAAAAATCTACAGCATTCAGTGATCATTCTTGGGATTCAGGAAGCAATTAACTAAAATCAAAGCATATAAATCATGGCAAAAATAAATTTCTGAACTGCTAGTTGACAAATGTACATTGTGAAGCTAGTTATAAAGGGAGGGTATTAAATTCCTAAATGCATGAAATCGATGATCGCATTATATATCACTTATCTTACACTGCTTAGTATGACCATAGGCTTTTGGTATTAAACTGTCATTACCTAAAGTTCCTTACAAATCATGTAATGATTTATTTTGTAATATTTTATGGCTGTAGTGTTCTGTTTTACTTGTTGTCAACAAAGTAATAACTATCTGTTCTTTTTCAATTTTCATTGCCTTTTGCATTATTAGACTTAGAAAAATATTCACTACTTGTTCCGGCCACATTTTTTGAAAACTTGCGACAAAATATTGAGGTTGGTGATTTTTTTGGCTACAACTTTTTGAAAGCCAGGACCATCCCTGTATATAGATCTTAATACACTATGAAAGAAGAAAAGACTGATAAATAATTTTTTCCTGTTGGTTATTTTCTTTAAACAAACAAATCCAAAATATTGTCAATACTTGCAATGATGAATACTTGTAATGATGAATACTTCCAATGATGAATACTTGTAATGATGAATACTTCCAATGATGAATACTTGTAATGATGAATACAAAACATGGCTATATTAAGTAACAATGCTTCACACATCCAAGTCTGCCACAATAATCCAAATAATAAGCATATACTTTTCTTGACTGTATTTTAATACACTTGTATTGATTTAACTGAATGCTCACTGGAAACCAACACACAGCCCTAATCATCACAACAAATACAGTAAGTATAGCATGTCCTTTCCTTTAAATGTGTTTGTTGTGGTAATTTACTTAATAATGATTCATCTGAAGAGACACTCATTTCACTCCAGGATCAAGCAAAGAACTGATCCAACCATTGACTCAGTTGTGATTTTCAATGACATTTTGAATAAATTAATAAATTCATATGCATGCATCCAAGAATAACATTGAAAACAATCTCACAATTGTGATGAAATTTTAATGTAGTTGGTCACATCATCATAACAGTCATAAAACTACCTGAATAACACACAGGAAGCCACATGCCCTAAACGATAAATGTGTATAGAAGACTGTTTATGAAGAAATAAGAACAAACAATAGTATAAAAAACTCAACTGGGTGTCTCTGAGACAAATTTTACATGAAAATAATATCTAAAACCATAATAATAATTACCGAAATATTAAAAAATAAATAATTGTTGTCATAACAATGCATACTATGTACTATCTTTGCTCAAACAAAAGCTGACATGGATATTCTTTAAAATGCATACACGACCAAGCACCACACAAGGCTGTGGTTGATAAAAAATTCTCAACTGAATTTCAAATCAATTAATTTTTAATTACATTGTTAATCTTTAAAGTCAATAACAAAGCTAAAACTTATTCAAATTATGGAGCAACAATTTATAAAACATCAAAAAGCCACCAACACATGAGTAAGGCTTGGCAGTATTGTTTGATGCAATCAAATGACCAGTGGATGTCATCCATTCCCTATAAAAATGACCCTATTGTTGATTTTACAATTATGCTTGCTGTAGTCATTCAAATAGGTGTAATAGTCTAACCTACAATGGCATTTTTAATGCAGAAAGCCAAATGGACATGGATATAAACAACTCTGTGCTGAATCTAGTCCTAAATGTAAGACATAGCACATGTTGTTTTTGTCATAGTGCTTTGTTTTATAACCCAAATAATGGCCTAGCATAGCTATGATGTCATAGCCTCAACTTGTTTTGTTGTGGTTGAGGCTACGAACTGATCCCATATCATGTAATGGAGCACAAAAAATCCTCATTAAAGTCAGAAACACAAATAGTTTAGAAATCTACTAAATAAGTATAATCATTTTGTCAAAGAAGTTTTGCTTATTTTGAATTTATTAAGCCCTTACACGTTAAAATAAATTGGCATATTTATGCTAACCTCATCGTCTCCACCATGACAGATAATGCAAGACTCTCGATGTGACCCCTTTTCTACATAAGGCTTGCCAGACTATATATGGATATTCTACGTTATGGTATTAGTTGTTGAATGACAGAACACAAGAAGATGGAGAATAGATACTTGCATAAATTGTGGAATATGGTTTTGTTGAGAAAATAATTGCTTCCTGGTGGAATTTCAAAGTAACTGTAAACCGTATTTACTTTTAATGCACAG
>JAEAOA010001233.1:3257500-3310000 GCA_016746295.1 Potamilus streckersoni
TACTACTACTACTACTACTACTACTACTACTACTACTATGGCTACTAATTCCAGAACTCCAACTCCTCCTACTCTTTTTACTTTAATCACAATAATTGCAAATGTCCGTACATGATAACTTACTCTGGAACTTTGTGTGGCTATGGAAAACATTTGAGAATCGTGGAAAAGTAAATGCATATTGCACTTAATAAGATATTTAAAAACAAAAACAAATGTAGAAATGGAATGTTTATCCACGTATTTCTCAGGCATCACATACAAACCCAAGAGAATGGAGCCAATTAGTGGCACAATATCGGGGTTGACAGCACCTGTTTTGAGTTGCTGTTAGACATGGACATGAAAAAACGGAGATAAACTATTAAGATAAAACTTTTGTTTTTCAGTGCATGATACTTGTTACACGTGATATGTGAGTAAAAGTGGAATAATGTATAGTTCTGCTACATGAATAAGAACAAAGGTGAAGGTTGCAAGAGGCAATTTAATAAACAAGAAAAATCGATGTTCAAGTTGCACACCAAAATTCTAGACAGACAAATTACTTCTTGGGAATCTTGGCAAAAAGGTCTGATTATGAGTTTTAGTAACTATTCTCTTGAGAAAAACCCTGTTAGAAATTCGATTAATCAAAAGAACAAACTTAGGTAACAAAACATAGACTTTCATGTTTATAATATTTGTCTTAAGTGTGGTTTGTTACAAAGCATTCGGGTTTCATTCTACACGAAATTAGTCATCGTTGTCGTCGTCGTCATCATCATCATCATCATCATATCATCATCATCATCTTTGGCCAAGATACATGAAGATCATATGCTGTTTATAATTATTGTCGTCGTCTTTGTTATCGTCGTTACTACAACCAATAACAGCAACGATGAACTTTCTTCTAATTGTTTATTTATTACTTTATAAGAAAAAGCACTATAAACCTACATTACCTCTAATAAGATACTATTCAGACTTGTTTGTAAATCGACTACAGGCTTAAACAACATTTTTCTTGATAAATATTAGCTGGGATTATACAACTTTTACATGATATATCACTTATTTATGGGTTCTGAATTAATGCAAACAAGTCTTAAGAGGATTATGGTATTATGGTCATACAATGTCGAATGTACAGACTTATTTTTCCAAATTTTATTTCTTTTCTTAACTATTTTTTGTCATTGACGTAAGATGCACTATAATAAGCTCCAGAAAAACGTCATCACAATGACCCATACTGATTGCGAGATACTGATTATACTGTTGAGGCAGATATAAATTAGAGGTCATACAAGGACACGTACGTCTAAAACATATGTAGCCGGCTAACTGATGTACTGAGTCGAGTGTAGTTTTGGGCGTGGCTTAGTACTTTCACCAAGCAATTAGAGAGATAAGACTAAAGTGGTGGGCATCTAATTAGGACCTTATTTTGGGTTGAGCTTATAGTTTGCAAGTTGTAGATAACAATCGGTACAATGCTTTCGAAAGGATGTATTTTATATACTTTCATTATGACGAGAGAGATGATGGATATGCACAACTGACGATTTTCTTTACAAGTTTGTTTTAGTGTGTACAGTCATTTCAGTATGATTGTGCGCGGCAGAAATAAAGCAATGAACTACGAACACTGTAAACATAATCATCACGAAAAGACTTAGAGATTCATTTGAGAAAATTGTAAATGAGCATGGATTCTGTGGTGGCAAAAATCAAGATTTGCTTCAATTTATAAATTACATTGAACCATACATGAAGACGGTCATCATTAAAAAAGATTGACAGTTTCGTTCTGTAAATGTTCAAATGGAGATATGAAACGGCACAGTCAAACAGTATAAACGTTGAGTACATAATTGTTTCATTATCACATAACAGAGCCTATGGACATCATGAAGAGATATGAAATGGTTATGCCTTTGAACTTTTTTTTGGAAAGTTTTGCATACCAAATTTGGACCTGAAATAGCTAAGTAAAAAGCATGATTTTCTGACATGCTTGAAAACTGAATACTGCACCAATCACTCAGCGAAGATTTTTCTATAGATTTACTGAATGAGTGAAAATTTAAAACCTTGCTTTGCATCAATGTATAAAACAAAGCTAACAAATGTTTTTGTTTTGGTTTGGATTTTAATGCTATTGCATCAGTCTTAATACAGTACCGTGTGACCTCATAGGGTCATCAAAATTGGTCTAATTAGATATAGTCTTTGATAGGTAATACGTCTGATGCAAGAAGAAGCCTTAAGCAAATATTAGAAAAAAATTAATGTAATATATCATTAAATGTGTATGAATTTACTTAGCCAAATTGTATTTATTCAGGACTGACACCGATGTGAAGAAGTTATGAAAAAGAATTTTGGTTTGAAAACACAAGTGTTCAAAGTGAATTTTAAACCCGAATTATAACAGTATTGCTTATTTAATCATAAGAACATTACCAATATATGAATTTGGTCACATCCTCCAAACACAGGATTTATAACATCAAATTGAATAAAGTAATATTTTCTATGCTGTTTAACTGATAACCAAACGCTTTACCTTATAGTCACATCATATATCGAAGGTAATACAGTCATATCAGGCTACCAAAGGCAAACAGTCATACTGTGATACCGAAGGCAATCAGTGATGCCAGTATACGAAAGGTAATGCAGTCACGTTGGGATAACGAAGGCAATACGGTCATATCAGGCTACCGAAGGCAATGCGGTCGTGTTGGAATAAGGAAGGCAATACAGTCATATCAGGATACCAAAGGCAATATATTCATTTTAGAATACTGAGGGCAATATAGCCATATGAAAATACTATAGGCAATCCAATCGTATTAGGATACCAAAGACAATACAGTCAGATCAGGATACCGAAGGCAATGTGAAATTATGGTACAAGCAGTGTATAGTTAAAACTAAACTGAAATTATAATCTTTTTAATGTTGTTATTCTTTTCATCTTGCTAAGGAAAATAAATGACAAGTTTGAAATGTTGCATGATAAATTTTGATATTGATACTTTTGTTTTGCTCGATATCTCTTTATTTATCTAGTAATACTGTTAGGATTATATATTTCATTTTCTTCGAAAATGTTAACTTTACATTTTTGATTTTACGCTTGTGACTATGGCGTTAACAATTTTCTAATGCAAAAGTCAGTTGTAAATTAACTAAAAATAAAATGATTATTTAAAACGTCTTCAGTGTCAATGCTTAATGAATTATCTTTTGTCATTTTCAAAAGCATTCTGTGTGAAAATGTAAGAACAAATTTAAAAGCGTTAAATAGTAAACACGATAAACTATGCTTTTGCTGCAGTCCTTTTTTATTTTCTTCAATGTTATCCGATGAACCTACATACTGTTTTCCTTTAGATGGGCACAGTCCCTATGATACAAGGGTATACTATTCTGTCAAGGTTTTATCGTGCTGTACTTTTATTCATTTTTCATTTTAAATTGATTTTCGTTAACACTTGTATGATGAAAGTTATGTGAAGTACATTTTGACAAAGTGCTTATGATCCACAACACATCTATTTTACCTATCAAATACTAGATTGTGTTGTTTGAGCTTATTGCATTTCATTCCTATGATATTATTTCGCGTATTACGTGTTCACTATCTTGTAACTTTGTTGACTCTTGTTCTTTTATTAAACGTTGCTTTGTGCTTTCCTAAATTCATGTGAACGTCTTCCCAGTTCTTTTTTCAAGTTCATTTTTACTTGTATCCTGTGATGTTATCTTTTCAGGTCGCTTGCTAGGCTTTTCATTTTGTTTGTGTTATTCCCTTTCCATTTATTCGATCAGGAGAGTGTGATCTTTAACTAAATATGATTTTGAGATGTTTACAAAATTCAGCTACAATATGACTTATAATTTAACCTACTAGTTGCGAAACACAGTCTGAACTGTAACTGGGTAAAGGAAATAAATGTTCTTTAAAACACTTTCAAAGTATCAAAAAGAAATAGACGCCTCAGTTTACCGGTAATTATTGCAACCTTGTCACAGAGAATTCGACGTGATGGTATAAAGAACTTAAGAGCGCATGAAAGATTGCTCTGAAATAGTATTAAAATGGGCTATAATTGTACAACTATTTAATTAATACATCAAATAAGACACAACACTAAAATTACTTTGTGTACCATGTGTTGACTTATACGGAAGGTGGAGAAGCGTTAACAAACCCGAAAGTGTTATTAATGATTTTGTTATTCTGTGTGCATCTCTTGACTTTTCTGATCCTGCACAAGCAGATATATTTCCATTGGACAAATACTACCGACATTGTGTTCAGCTAAAACGGGCTGAGAAAAAAAAACGAATGACATCGAAGATGGAAGAGCAAATGAGAGAAGTTTTAAGTAATTTAAGACTGTTAACATCATCATTAAGTAAGTCATAACCACTGATGTCTCGCCTATTTTCCATGTTAAACGTTTGTTTGTTTTTGAACAAAACTATAAAAAAAATCCTTATGCTTTTATTTAACTTTAAAACAGCTTAATGTGTCAAAACTGTTTCCAATCTTTTGAAAGTATATCCAACAAATTATAAAATTTGTAATTTTCTTTACTTTATCTTCCTCCTATATCTAATTTTTGTTTATCAATTAAGTTAAACCTTGTATTCATCTGTTTCATCTGTTTTCCAGTTTAAATGAAACTTCAATTGATCACTATTGCCCAGTCATGATCTGGAAATATTAAAAATCGTTACATATAAAATTAATATACTTAGTGCCAATGATGTAGCTATCTAATTTAATTGCACGAACTTCAAATGAATTAATATTCCATTCAAATAAAAGTTTTCCCATCTAGAAATAAAACATGAGTTGTATAGTCATCTGAGAGACTCTGGTACCTTTTTGTCGATCAAACGCACTGAAAAAAAATGCCAACACCAGCCATTGCCATCCTCATTGCACAGTTTAGTTGATTGGGCTAACATGTCTTTGCGCACATCGATCTGTATCTTTCATAAACGTCCACGTTGTCAAATTTTATCGTGTTAATTTCTGAATTATTTTATTGCTTATATTGCGAAAACTGAATTCAGTATAACATTTTTACCTTGCTAAATGCATTTGTTATCTTAAACTGATTCACTTATTTAATGAAAATATACCGAGTTTTTATACAAGAGAAATTCACTGTACAGGTTAATAAAACTGAACTTCTTTTAACTTATATAATGAGTTAGATAATGCTTACCAATGATTGAGAACTGCTCCTGTGGCCTAATTGGTTCGAACCCTGGCCTAGTCACACCAAAGTCCTATAGAAAATGTACTAGCAACCGCCTCGTTTGGAGCTCAGCATTAAGAGGCTAGTGTTAGGACTGGTCGTCCTCGTGTCAGGATACTGTAACTGGGTGGGACATCATGCTACATTAAACACACACACACACACACACACACACACACACACACACACCAATGAGTGAGAGTTTATTTTGCTATTATTATATTAAATTGGGTTTTCTTGTGCAAATACACTAAACACCTCCTTACTATTTTTACATATTTTGCATGAAGTTCTTTGTTGCTTTCTCAGCATAAGATATTGATTCCGTCTATGGCAATGCCATATTAATCATGCATCTTGGCACAGTTTTTGCGTCTCTGGCATTTCGTATGCAGTTTTTCAATTTCATCTCTTTTTTCTATGTCGCAATTGTAACATATTAGAACGGTCTGTAATATCTATTTAACTAGTTTCATTTAAATTAATATAAAGTGAAAGCTCGTGAAAACTAGGTAATCAAAATCTGTTATTTTGCACGGTGTGTAAAGGTGTAGTTTCTTTGATTTCCTCGAGGTACTGAGAAAAAACGTATTCCAAAGATCTTCTAAATTTGGTTCATGTATATTAAGTTTTCATAATTAGAGTTTATATATGGCATAAAATAAACATGATATATAGCTTCTCTGTAGCATAATGTAGATTAAATGAGTTGCTGAATAAATCGCTATTGTATATTTTTAAATGGAAGTTGGAAGGATTTTGAATATTCTAATGATCGTCTTTGCGATTTCATTACAGTTTATAATATTCGATTTTGAACAGTTCATAGTCGGTTACACTGCAAATATCTGTCATGGTTCTAAATGTTGTGGAAGTCAACATTAAACAACTTATTTTTTAATTTATATTAAGATGTCATTTATTATCCGAAGAGGACATTACTTACATTGTAATCACCTTTTCAATTGTGTTGTTTAAGTAATATTTTATGTATATATTTTCTTGTCTCATAAATGTTTCGTCAACATGTAATTTTTATGATGTGTATGCTTAGGTTTGTCATGTGCTAACTAACTGTTTCGCCAACATCTGACACAACACATTGTCTTTGCAAACCATTTTCCACACTCTTCAATAATGCATTTTATGTGTTGTGGTTCTTTTCTTTATAGAGAATGTGTTATGTTCGACTGCGATTTATCATATTCTCTCCATTTCAAGGGTGCACACCTTCCATTATATTAGTCTTAAAAAATATTTTCAACTTTATATTAGTCATTTTGCTTCTCGTACTGAAATAACTCTCAATAGCAAACACGCCCTCAATACCATTTCTCTTCCAATTTAGGAACAACCAGTTCAACTAGAATTAATTGTCTGATTAAGAATATTTTCTCGGGATAGTTAGAAAGGCATCTGCTTGGAAATATCGATTTGTATTTTAAAATTTTGAACCAAGGAGTCACTTGTCAAATAACGACACAGGCTGATCAATACTCATAGTCGGTACATTTCTTGTTTGTTTCACTTGGAATCGTGTTCAGTGATGAGTGTTGATGCATCCTTAAGTAACCTTTGTACAAACTTGATTTGTATTCTGGTTTCATTTTCGGTAAAAAATTTCCATGTTTTAGCTTGCAGACTTATTTTTAAATCTTTCCTTCCGCTAATGAGGAGTTTCTTGTCTGCGTAAGTTAATTATTCTCTGTTGTATTTTTCCAGCATATCTTTAACTTTCCTGTTGAAAAACGTTTTTCCCTTTTTAAATATTGAATATATTCCGGCCTTCTCATTTTGAAGATTTTTTTGAAAGTGTTGTGTTTGCGACCTCCAGTTTTCCATTTTTGTAATTAGAAAAGACATCTATCAGTGAAAACATGTATTTGAATCTATCGCTTATTTCAGATGTTTAAATGGAAGTTTTGTATTGCCTTCAACCTGAATTACGCAGAAACTTCTTTATGGAAATATTTTTTTCGCGCCTCTGAGCGTTTGTACTTTTATTTATGTAACGTTTAATTTTTCTCCAAGTGAAGCAACTACACTTTCAGAATCATAGAGACGTGTCTGAAATACTGCTTCAAACTTCACCTTTTGGTGCACTGCCGGAGGCAGACCTGAACTCTGTCTATAAGGCAACGTCGTCTGTTAGGACACCGTATAAAACGGTTCAAGATCACATTTTTTTTCACCTGCGAAATTATCTTTTGGTTTTGCCAACAGGCCAACATGACATCTGAAACAGTTAAATATAGCACAACTTTGCCATGTGACATTAATTATAGCGGGAATTATTTCAGTATATTTTTTGCTGTGATCGTAGAACTCACACCTAATGATACCCCTATAGGGTTTTACAATTCTGTCTATCAGCATCTGTATATTCCCTTATAAGGTGTTTCTTGGGCTGTCTGAGTATCTTTCAAATGTAGCCACATTAATTCATATGTTCTTTGGAATGCACAAACAGTATGGTACTTGTTTTATCACACAAACACATTGTTTTGAATCTATTGTCTTAAACGAAGCTAAAGAAAAAAGCAAAAGCAAGAATTTTAGTAAATTTCAACAAATAATTTATTTCCCTAGAATGCACAGTGAAACTTTTAAACGAACTTACGGTATTGCTAATTAAACCCCAAACAGTCCTAGAAGTATTATAAATAGTCCAAAAGGGTAGAGTTTGCCGAATGAATTCCAGTGGCCTTCTGAATAAATTCCAGTCTTTAATATGTTGGTGTTCCAATAGTCCTAAATGTGATTTTGTGTCTGCAGTCTTGACAGGTCACAATGATATAATCCAGAATGAACAAATTCACAATGATTCCAGATTAGTAATTTAGTCCAAAAAGTTAAAGAAGACATGGGAATTCCAATATATTATGTAAATAAATAAATAAATCCTCTCAAATTATAACTAAGCACAAATAAAATTGTTTCCACATAGACTGGTGTTAAGATAGCACTGAATACTTTTGATCATCGCAACATTTATATAAAAAAAACTGAGACACAATAAGATAACCAGGATGTGGTTTATTTTCCCATACATTTTGAAGTTCGTTTCTTGACCATTCTAAACTTCAAACAAAACATTGACTTTCAATCAAATATCAGTAAACAGTCTCTTTAAAACTTACAAACAAGACCAAAATGAGGTACACCTTCTATAACCTTCTAAAGTCGAAAGGTCATGTCAACATATTTACATTATCTTAAAACACAATCTACTGTAAAATCATGTACAAAATGAGTCACGTGATGTTATTTATAATCTCAGACAATCTGATAAACACAGAATATAGATATACATAACAACGTACAATTGTAAATATTATATGCCTCTTCTGCCAATGTTATGGCATAAAAAAAGTTCTGAAGTTTTGGAACAATAGAAAGATGCAAAACTTACTAAACTTTGAATGTTGAAGCTTAAAATGCCATCTTCCACCTGACGTCAAAGACATGTGGCAGACAAATGGATGAAGGTAACATTTAGAAAGAGGAAAAAAAACCACTGGTACTCAACATGTCTTTTTGAGTCTATCCCTGATAAATATAATAATAGAAAACTAAATCTTAAAGATGACAATAAAGATTATGGAAAAAACCTGAAGAATGGTTTAATGCGATAAATAAGTTAAAAAAAGGTAAATTTAGAATATATAAAAAGAATGATCATGAATATTTTATATTTGATAATGAAGCTAAAAAAAAAATACATAAAAATTGCTGAACAAAGAAGTGGAAGAGGAAGAAAGGGAAATTTAGCTGATTCTACTCCATTACAAATACCTTCAACTTCAATGCAAGCAATAAATCCATCAGAAGAAAAAGAAGGAGAAGAAGATTTAATGGGATTATTTGGAGAAAAAATAAATGGAAGAGGATATCAAAAATCTAAATCTTCTTATCATGATTCGCAAATATGTCCAGATAGTATTGTCAGAGATGTTTCACGACTAGAAGTTCTCATCGGAGGAAGACGAGCGGGAAATAATTCATTTGAAGTTATTAACGAATCAGCTGACATCGCACAAAGATTATTTCAAAATAAAATAATTGATCTTCATACATACCGGGAATTCATCGATGATCTCATGGATAATGAAGGATATTATAGCGATTAAATCTAATTAGAAATCATTGATTTTACAATAAGAATGATAATTCATTATAATCACGATAAACCTGTTCAGGTATACGTTGTGAAGTCACGTCTACCAGTATATAAAACATTTTATGGTGATGGATTAGGAAATACAATATTAGGATTTTTTACTAGAATGGCACCAAAAGTAGCACCATTTGCTAAACAACTTGGTACAAAAGCTATTGGTGTAATCAAAGATAAAGCACTTGGAGTTGTTGGAGAAGCAGCAGGTAAAACATTTTCCTTCGTAAAAGATAAAGTAAGTTCATTATTTAGGAAAAAACCAAAGATTCAACCGTTGCCTTCAACTGAGGATATGCCAGCAAAAACAAGTAGAGCTATAAATAATGCGGCTCAAGAAAAAAAAAACATCGTTGATAACGAATTCGCCAGAATTACTGCAAAATATTAATCTCTCAAGTGCTATATCAGGAAGTGGACTTAGAAGAAAAAGGTAATTGAAAATAAAAAGACTAAAGTATAAAAATGTCATTTAAGAAAATAATAGATACCGCATTTGATATGGATGCTCCTGTACCTAAAGATGATTCCGTAGAAGATTCCCAATATTTTGCTTATAAAGCAGTTGAACCAAACTCAAGTGGAAGAATTGATCTTCATGTTCAGGATAAAAGTAAATATTTTCTACCGTGTGAGGCATATATCGAAGTTGAGGGAGAAATTTTAATTAAAAATACCGGAGGTGAATACGCAGCAGGAATAAATGTTGGATTTGTAAATAATGGAATTATGGCATTATTTGAAGGTGCAAAATATATGATTGATGGAAATGATATCGAATCTATAAATAACGATGTTGATCTTGCTACAACCATTATTGGATTAGCTAGGTATTCCGATGATTACATAAGATCTGCTGGACCATCAATGATGTTTGCTAAAGATAATTCCGATCATCCTGACCCCATAAGTCAGATCTTTCGACGACCTAAAGATAGAACTAATCCTAATCCTGCTGACGCTGAAATTGAAAATTTATATTTTTTAAATCCAAATTATAATTTAGGTCATGCAACAAGAAATGCAATGTTAAAAGGAGATAGAAGAAGATTTTCATGTGCTATTCCACTATCTCATATATTTGGATTTTGCAGAAATGTCAGAAAAGTTATTTACGGAGCTAAACATACAGTTGTACTTCAAGGAAGATCTGACGATAATAGAGCAATCTGGAGAGTTCCTGCTGATGCTGCCAATCCAACAGCTGATGATGCAAAAGTTGTTTTATCTAAATTAATTTTATGGATGTCAATACTTACTCCATCGTTGGCTGTTAATCAACGTTTGCTATCTTGGATGGAAACAGGAGAAAGTAGTTTGATAAGCTGGTTAAGTACTACAACGGATACTCTTTCAAGTAATCAGACGGAATTTACGTGGAATCTTCCAGGAAAGAGAGGTATTTCAGCCCCAAGACATATTTTTATTGCGCTGCAAAATAGTAATAGAACGCGTGGTAATGATCAACAACGTCGCTCACATATGATATTTGATCGATTAGGCGTAACTCAAGTTTCTTTAAGAATAAACGGACAACAAGAGCCAGCTGAACCAATAACATTGAGATCCAATAATGAAGAAAATAGTGTCGCGAGAATATATCATCAACTTTGGTCTTTTATGGGAAGAGATCAAAATGTTGACACAGGATTGCAAATATCTCAGCTTGATTTTCAAAAATTATATCCAATCTATTACTTTTCATTGGAACATCTAGATTTAACAAAAGAATCTGTCGTTGATATAACTTTTAATGCGTTAGTAGGAAATCCTCCTGCTGGTGGTGAATATAGAGCAATTGCAGTTATTCTTCATGATAAATCTATGCTTATTCAAGGAATTGAAGGACAAATGAGATTAGTTGATGCTCCATTGTAAAAAAAATATTTAGAATAAATTCCACGATGAACTCAATTGAAAGAATAAGTATTTACAATAAAGATGACATATAGTATTGTTAATGTTCAATTAACTCCCAGTCAAAATAAGAAATTACAATCAAAATCCGCTAGAGAATGTGGAACTTCGATAACATTAAAATCAAATCAAATGTCCACTGGACAGCATAAATTATCGTTAACTGCAACTCAGCTAAATCATTTTAATAGAGCAAAAATAGCTGGAAAAGGAATTCGTTTAGATCTCTCAAAAGCTGCTATCAGCGATATGATTAAAAATGGAGGAATATTTCCATTACTTGCCGCTATTCCAGGAATAATTGCTGCTGCTGCTTCAGCTGTTACTAAAGCTGCTGCGTTAGGAGCTATTGGATCAGCCGCTGGAATAGGTTTAAAGAAAGCTCTTGGACAAGGATATAAAAAAGGTGGAAAACAAGGTGGAATATTGCCAATACTTCCACTTCTTGCTGCAACTCTTCCTGCTATCCTTAAAGCTACAACTGCAAGAAGAACTACCGGACAAGGATATAAAAAAAGGGAAGAGGATTTTACCTACCAGGAACACCTCACTCGTTTTACAAAGGAAGAGGAATAACCGCGTAAATATTCAACCGATGTCAAATTTTGATCTCATCGAAAAAGTAAAAAAATTAAAAATAAAAAATTTCAGAGGAGTTTTTATGAGAGATAAATTACCATTAACTCCATTGAAAAATGCTGGCGTTTTCAAAGAAACCGGAATAATTAATCTCGATGATAATACAGGACCTGGAACACATTGGGTAGCTTACGCGATTAATCCAAAAAGTATTGTTTATTTTGATTCATACGGATTAGCTCCACCGGAAGAATTTATAAAATATATATATCTCATATTTATAAATCTGGAATAAATATTCCGTTTTATTATTCAACATTACCAACTCAAAAATTAACCGATCCACCAATTTGCGGTAGAGAGGTATTAAACGTCCTCGATGAAATATCTAGAAATCCTGATAAACCACCGCATACAATTGTTCATAAATATACCAGCGAAAAAATCGCTGGCGAAAAAATATCTAATATTTGATGATTTAAGATAATAATGATAATAATGGTTGATATTTGGGGACGATCATATAAAAGAGATAAAGAAGAAAAAATTAGCGCTGATATTGACATCACCGAGATAACAAAAAAAAAATAAAAGATGAAATAGCTAAAACAACCAACTTGGCAAATGTTGATCCCGGTGAAATAGTAGTATTTGAGACAACATATGGTAAATTAAAAACTAGTAATCTTTTTCTCGATGATCTGCTAACTAAAAATCCTACCGCGGATGATGATTCAATAGTAGTATTTCAAAAAGGAAAATTAGCGCCTAGTATGATTATGTCTAAGATCACCGAAAAGCTCGCTGAGTTTGAGAATTTTCTAAACGATTTCTTGGGTTCTCCGCGTAATTTATTTAATTTACAGACAGTATATATTAAAGCTTCTCTTGATAATCTAGTGCTTCTTAGAACTGAATATGATGCGCATATTACAAAGTTTAATGAGCAAAAAGTATATAAAAATCTAGGAGAGTTAAAGACTGAGTATATTGATCACGTAAATAAGTTTAATGAACATGTAACCAAATATAACACGCATACATCTCAATTTGATATGTTAAGAAGAAATTATAATTTGACTGATAAATCTTTTGAAAGATTTTATGGTAAGGAAATTAAAAAATTAGATGATATTGATCCTACAAAAACTCTACCTGTTATTTTAGATATTCAACAAAATACCATCAATGATGTTAATAGCCTCAACGAAACAGTCAATAATAATTTTATACAAGCACAGAATTCAATAAAAAAATGTCACCGATACGGTAAACAGATTTGGAGTAAATTTAGTTACTTTATCGAAAAATTTTAACTTAAAAACTACTACTATTGAAAAAAAATAGAAGATATCGAAAATGGTATTCCTGTGATAGATGAAACAGTTGAAAAAATAAAAATTACACATCCAGCAGATAAAGTTAAGCAAATTACTTATCTTGTAGATATTGGAAGAACTTCAGGATATATTAAAGGTGATAAATCTAGTATTCTGGGATTGATTCCACAATCTCATGTTGTAGGAGGAATGTATCGTTTTACAATAGTATCAAGTAAACAATTTAATATTACATGTTATACCTACGACAACACACAACCATCAAATAAAGGTAAGGTATTATGTAGTGGAATTAATACAATAACATTTTCGTCATCAAATCTTAATGTAATTTTTGAATATGATCTAGTTGATAGTACAGTAGATAATGTTGAATATTCAACCGTGATGGAATATCTAGGACCTACACCTACAATTGTATAATAAATTTTCCTTGATTTTATCAAGGCTGATTTATTAATATCTAAAATATTTTAAAATAAAAACATGAATAAATCTACTGAAAGTCTTGGAAACGCTAGCGTTTTCGCCAATAAGTTCAGATATGAAACATTAAAAGAATATTCAACTAAACTTAAATCACTTGCTGATCAATATCAAATAAAAATAAAAAAAATATCAACGTAGAATTACTGCAATCGATGTTACAGTTTATTCCGTCTCAGGATTACTTGCAGGAGCTGGTATAATACTTTCTTCAGTAACTATGATAGCACCAATTGCGGTTCCTATCGCGATATCTTCGTTATCAACTGTAATTGGAATTTCTACCGCGATTACTAAAAAATTATCATCTTGTGCACAAGTTAAATTAACGGATTATTTAACAAAATATACCATAACGGAATCTGCTTATTCAAGAATATCATCGTTGATTTCAAGTTCACTCGACGATGAGGTAATTACCGCTGATGAATTTCACACGATAACTCAGTTATATAATTCCACTATGGCGAGAATCAATTGTGATTCTACGATTTCTAACCTTGATGTAATCAAGGAAAATACAAATTAGAAAACACCTGGTATTTAGAAATTGTTGGCAATTTTAAATAATAATGTCAGAAATTCAATTTCTCCAAAAAATATCGGATAACACATCACCGAGACAAACAAGTATGATTTCTATATCGTCAAAAACACCAGAATTCTCCGTTAGATTTCCATCTCCGATTCAAGTCCATGAAATTGCATTAGCTAAATTACGATTATATAACAGCTGGCCTAATGTTAGAAATAAGCGATTTGGTAATCATCAGCCGAATAATTCCTTAGTTTTTGCGTATAAAAATCGCGATAATGGTACGCCCGATTGGAATACCGTTAGTATCCCGCAAGGTTCTTATCAAATTGAGGCACTAGCTGAAGAATTTAACCGTAATATAAAATCAGCAATTGAATCTTCTACTGGTGTTAAATCAGTTATTGATGATAAAACAACCGAAGAAAAACCAAAAATAAATATAATTGCACACGAACCTACATTAAAGTCGATTATTGAAGTCGCAGAAGGATATTCCGTAGATATATACGCTAGTTCAATAAGAACAATACTAGGTTGGCCTGAAGTGCAGCCTGAAATTGTTATCAAAGATGTTTCTGAACCAGAGCCTAAGAAATCTGATTACACCACAGATGTAATAGGACCTGAAAATCCGTCAAAAACTTATAAAACCCTCCTAGATATAAACTTTACAAAGAGATATCGACGTAAGGATGAATATGGTAGGGATGAATGGATAGTACCACCTTTTAATGATTATATCCCAAAGGAAGGTGAAATTTTAGAAATACATGAAACAAATCCACCAATCTTAAATATTGAAACTGAAAATTTTTTCTTTAGGAGAATGAATAATGATTTTAAATTGTTATTACCGTCGTTAAAATCCGGTCTTCTTACACAAGCTGAGTTCGTCGGCGTAGTCTCCGCGGGTAATAAAATTATCTACGACATGGAAGAATTTAATTTGAGGATTACTAATCTTTACACCGATGTAAATAACCCAATTTCAAAAACTTACTCCACCGAAGAATATAAGAAAAAAATAAAAGATAATCCAAATTATATAATACCAGGATACAACGCATCTGAACTAAAAACTTTACTCAATTTAGCCGTCGAAGAAGGATTTAATAAAATTCATCAAGCGTGGCAAGATAAAAAACCTAAACCAACTTATCTCACTCATAATAATTCCCCCGACGGCGACGGTAGACACCGATCACCTAATAACGTAAATATATCTAACGTTATTTCACTTAATTTAACATGTTCTGCCGTCCAGGGAAGTTATCAAATAAATATGGAACAATCTAATCGAGCTCATCCTGCGGATTTACTTTATTCAACATCTGTATCAGCTCCTCCGGGATTTTTGATCATCGATGATCCAGTAAATCCAGTATATATGAGAACACATAATGATTTAATCTCCGAGATGAAATTTAAACTCGCAGATCAAGACGGTAATTTGATAGATTTAAACGATGAAACTTTAACGATCAGCTTGTTTGTAAGATCCTGATTGAAGATCAGGAATCCTTGTCCGGACATTGTTAAATATTATTAATGTTCAATAAACTACAAAATTAATTGGTAAAACAAATTAATATATTGTTAAATATTGTTAAAATATTGTTAAAATATTGTTAAAATATTGATAATGAAACTATGACGTTGATGATATTTATCATATGATATGAATATGATATTTAATCAAGGATTGGTAATTATAGAGGTAATTATAGAGGTAATTATACCAGTAACTATGGCGGTAATTATAGCGTAATTATGACGGTAATAGTGGGAATAATGGTAATTATATAATAATTATAACACTTTTATTTTCACGATTAGTTAGCTGTATTTATGTAAGTCATCTCATAATTGTTATTTTATGAATATTCATGCCTTGATGATGGTATAATTACTCTATAATTACTCTATAATTACTGCTATAGTTACTGATATAATTACCTCATAATTACCAATCCCGATTATCAAGGCTAAAAAATAATGGAAAAAATAATGGAAAAAAATAATAGAGTAATAATAAAATATTTTTTTTTTGTCCCCTTGATTATATCAAGGTATATATATATGCCAGGCCGAGCTCGATATCTCACGCGTGAAGAAACAGATAAAGTTATTTCACTGCGAGGAAATATTTCCCCTGCTAAATTAGCTGTTCAATATAGTATAGGTTTAACCAGACTTTATAAAATCTGGACTAATTCTACTCCGGATAAAGAATTTCCCGGTGGTGTTACAGGTACTCAAGCGGGTAAGAAATTAACTAAGGTAACGAAGAAACTAAAAACTGAGATTGATAAACTTAGAAAACAACACGACGATGACAAAAAAAAATTTGATGAAATGAAAAAGATCGACGAAGATAATAAAAAAAATACAACATCAACGTCAAACGCTAGATAAGATAGTCGCGGAACTTAAAGATAATAACGAAAAAATAAAACTAGGAAAAGAAACATTACAGAACCAATTAGCCGAATTAAGAGACCTAGATGAACAAATTCAAGAAAGTAAAAATATTATAGAACAACAGAAATCCACCGTAGACAAATCTACCGTAAATAAATCTACCGTAGACAAATCTACGGGAAAGAAATCTATTGAAAAAATACTTACTGAAAAATTGTTAACGCCTGAAGAAAGAGGACTTAATCACTAGTTTCAGACAATAATTTATCCATTGCATCACAAACATCTCTGATTGAATTTTCCTGTTGAAATATATCTTTGACGGCGGTTTCTATATTTTTAATAATTCTACATACGGGAATAAATTCTTTAAGATGTTCTTTGTGTCTGGCTAACACTTCCGTACGAGCATTAATAAGCGTCTTTATAATTCTATATTCGTTGCGATGAGAAGGTTTTCCTCGATTTCTCATTTCGGTGACAGTTTTATATTCACGAGCTACCCAATCGGATGAAAAAATATCGTTGCTGGCGTTGCTGGAATTTGTTGAAGTATCTAATTTGTCCTTGATTCCATCAAGGGCGTCACATAACTCAGCAATATTTTCATCGTTCATGTTATATTATTTATATACCTTTTTTATGTTTAAATTACCGGCGATTTCAAATATTTTATATTTCATTGATATATAAAAGAAACCCAATAATGGTATTTTTTTTGAATAAGATGATTTTATAATATCTTCACAACAGCGTTTTATAGAGGCGCGGTTAATATTGTAATATTTTTCTGCAGAATAAATCGAAGGGAAGTATTTTTAAGATTCTTCTAAAGTTTCACCATCAGATACTCCAATTACTGGACGGCGTTGTGTTAACTTAATTCTCGGTGATTTATTAAGGTTATTTTCCCTTGGAGTTACCAACCTGAGATTTTCTATTCTATTATCTAGTTTATTGCGGTTGATATGATCGATTACCATACCCGGTGGAATTTTACCATTAAAAAATTCCCAGATAAATCTACTTAATGAATACTTTTTTATTTCCCTATTAACCTGAATACCTATTTGTATATATCCCCCATTGCTGATCCAGCCAATATTTTTTTTATTTTTTTTATGCTGAATATTACCATCATGGTACTCATATTTTGCATAAATATCGTTTGTGGTGAATAGATCTTTATCCATTATATTATATGAAGATTATTTAACCTCTAATTTCTTTTTATAATCTCCTGTAATAAAATCATCCTCGGTGAATATTATATTATATTTTTTTTTGTAATATCTAGCAAAAGTTCGATATCTCATTCCACCGCAATCGTAGCATAGTTTAGTTTTACCTTTAATAGCGAAACCGCATCTAATGCATAATATTTTTCCCGGAGATCCATTTTTATTTGCTGATTATGTGTTGCACAGTATTCTCCGACGCAATTTCTGTTACATAATCCTCGATCATTTTTCCAAATCCACTTGCACTTATTTAGCATGTTATATATATTTATTTTATTTTTTAATTGAAGATTTTTATTATATATATATATATATATATATATATATATATATATATATATATATATATATATATATATATATATATATATATATCGATGGAAGATAATAATGTTAATGTTCAATTTTTGGGGAGAAAAAATCCTCGGAATTTAATGATAGAACCTTCTAGTAAATATATGTCTAAAAAATTATCGAAGTTAGATGTTATAGAACCTGCTCGTGAGAGACAAAGATTTGATTTAGATGATCCTATAAAACCTTTAAAGCATCGATCGCGGATAATTCATGGAATCAGAGAAGCAAAGCGAATTCATAGAGAAAATGGAGCTGATTATGTATTTTCTTCGTATCTAACTAGCCGAGATGAAAATATTATTACGATAAAACGAGCTAAGGAAATATTATCGATGATAGATTTTGGTTATTCTCGAAATTATGAAAAATATACGATGGAATCTTCATTTTTAACTTTTAAAAGAACTTTAACGGAAGAGGAAATAAAATTTAGAAAAGATAAAGTCTTAACAGATTTATTTAAAATAAAACCTTTAAAGAAGAGTAACAAATCCGTTAAAACCTGGAGATTATTTCATCATATAAACCGAGTTAGTGATGGCAATAAAAGATTATTTGTGCTAGATAGAAATACTCCACCGGAAGCTTTAGTTTACATCGATGGTAGATATTATAATAGAGATTATCCATATAGTGTTACAATATATGGTGTATATTTGGTACCTACACCGAATGAAAATGAAGTAGATAGAATGAGATTATCGACAACGTTAAATTGCGTTGCTGAACAAGTTATCAAACATTTTTCTAACATGAAAAGAGGAAATGGATTAACTGAACGACGAAAAGAGATCATTAACGCGTGGAATAACCGAATTGGAGATTCAGGAGCAACTAAAAAAGATATAATTGAGTTAGAGAAAAAATTACAGTTTCCGATTGTAGTTAAAATGTTTCCTGATAGAGAATTTTATAATTCCGGTTGTTATACGTCTAAAGGATCTCCTATTGAAATTCTCGACCATAATTTTCATGCCTGGGGAATCAACGAGGGTGATTTTCCAGATAAAAAAAACCATTAGATATTATTCTCTTAATTCGGGAAAAAATATGTTTGATTGGATTGAATCAAATATGAAAAATACTCCCGTGAACGTATGGTTATTTGGCAACGAGGATGAATATAATCAATTTGTTGTCAGGGATTCTTCCGATGGGATAATTTATAGAAAAAAAGAACTGCAAGATCGTATGGAAGAAATGGCTAGTAGATATACCACCAATGACATTGAAAAATTAACTCAAATAAGTTTTTCGGTAGAATCTGTCGCGTATCAAATAACTAAAGAAGAAAATGGATGGAAACCAACTAAAAAAAAGTTTATCAATGACGTTAAAAACACCTGTATAGAATTTTCCCATGGTGGATTATGGAATACCTGTTACAAGTTAAATGAATCGATAAAATCCGTCGACATGATTGCATGTTATCCAGGAAGTTTTCTTGGAGGTGGAGAATGTAATGAATATTTTAATCGATTCGGGATTCCTAACCATAATATGATAAGAAGATCAGTTAATGGACCTTTACCTGATTATGATCTAACAGGATTTGCAAAAGTTGTACGCGCAAAACTTGTTGATGGATTACATCCAGTAAGTTATTTATGGCTAGGAAAACATATTTTTAAGAAAAAATGGGTACCAACGGTAGCGTTACGCTGGGCTTTGGATGCTGGAATATTGGTAGATTTATTTGTGAGTGAAATAATATTTAGCAAAAAACAAACGGATATTTGGCTACCAACTCCGGAAAAAGATAAAAACTACAACGATGAAGCTCTTCGTGATTCAGTTATTAGCGAT
Organism: Potamilus streckersoni; assembly: GCA_016746295.1. Taxonomy (NCBI): domain Eukaryota; kingdom Metazoa; phylum Mollusca; class Bivalvia; order Unionida; family Unionidae; genus Potamilus; species Potamilus streckersoni. The sequence continues at coordinate 3,277,630 of JAEAOA010001233.1, forward strand.
AGTAAACGAATTAATAGAATTATAATCGGAAAATTTACCCAAGGAGAATATGGATATGATGATATTCGTCGAAGAAGAACAGCAAAACTAATATTAGATCCTGGAGAATTAAAATTTGTTGTTGATGATGCAGTATCTAAAGGTGTTTTACATCGGCAAACAAATGCTTATTTATCATCAGGAGAATTTTTTGGAGTTATTGTTGAATATTTTGGCGATGAAATGCCTCAATATTATCATTTAAGATCTTATATGCTAGCTTATGTAACAATAAATCTACTGAGTATGGTAAATCGATTTCCTAGTACCGCAGTTAGAGTTGCTACTGATTCATTTTATTTTAATAAAAAATATATCAACGATGTTAATAAATACCTCGGAGATGGAAAAACTTGGGGTATTTGGAGAATCAAAGATGAAGAATTACATAATTATAATTCAAACAATGATTATTCCGATGAAACAGAATATCATGATGTAATTAATAATATAAATTCTATTTTTGAAGATAATGATGATTTTGTTGATCCTGAAATCAAAGATGATGATGAATATTCAACCGCTCCGAGCATACATGATCCTATCGGTCGGTGGTGGATTACATATTTGAATGGTCCTGGAGGTTGCGGTAAAACTACCAGAGTAATGGAACATTTCAATTGCATCAAAAATGATTTAATTATTTTATGTCCAACTCATCGATTAGTTAGATATTTTAAAGAACAAAATTTTAATTCAGATACTTATCATAATTATTTTAGATACAGCGGTGGAGATTGGACACCTGAACGAATGGGAAATAAGTTTATTCATTCACTGATAATTTGGGATGAAATTTGTACTGTATCTATACCAGTAATAAGAATGTTTTTAGAATACCTGAAAACAAAAAATACCGTTGTTATATTTTGCGGAGATCACGGTCAACCAGGACCATTTGGAAATATTTCCCCACATTGTTGGCTAAAACTTCAAGTTGATTATTATGAAGAGATGAATATTGATCGTAGATCTTTAGATGCTGAATTAGCTGAATTAAAAACTCTGATAAGATGTACTAGTAATGGAAATCAAGTTAAAATATTTCGTGAGAATATACCTGGAAATACATTTAATGAATTTTTAGAATTATGGAAACCATCAGATTTTATTGTAGCAAGTAGAAAAAATTCCCGAGATAGAGTTACGAAACAATTATTTGAGATTCATAAAAATAAATTTCCCGATGTGTTAGTACCTTTGCAATACAGACCAGTTGATACACGATTACAGAATATTTTAGTAGATATTCCTGGCTCGGATGAGAAAAAAAAAATTAGTTTTAAATGATATCGTTGAAGTAAAAATGATTAATGTAGATGATGCATTAACCATGAAAAATTCACCGTGGCGGTTAGGATATGCTTCTACGATTCATTCAACTCAAGGACTAACTATTGAAAATACAATCGTTTGGATTATAGATAATTTTATCAACTGGGATAATTTAGTATATTTAGCTATTAGTAGAGTTCGTCGAACAAATCAACTTAAGCGAGTTATTTTAAATTCTTTGGCGGAAGTTGAGTATCATCAGGAATAACTAATAATTGTTCAGAAGTAAAATTTCTTTGTGGAGCATTAAAATCTAGCGAATAATAAGTTGTTCTATACACCGATGAATGTATTCCGTATATCTTATGCGTTGTGATACTCCATATAGGATCAGTAGGTCTTCTTATTCCACCTTCTAATTCACCTGGTTCATAGAGATATCTAACGGTTGAATCCCATGGAATTCTTTTTTTTCTGGAGAATTTGGTAAAATATTTCTTGGTTTTATTTTTTTGATTGATATTCTTCATTGATGCTTTTTATTACCTGAGGAAGTCTTTTATCCCATTCCGTGGACCGAGATGATTGAATAAATTCTTTTGAATATTAATAGCTAAATAACTTATCCGCAAGAGTCCGATTAAATCTTTCAACGATAGCTTGATCACGATGAATACCTTTATGCCCGCGCCTGATAGTAACATTTTTTTCTGTCATCGTTGATGTAACTTCACCACGAAACTCATTACCCGGATCAACCTGAAGTAAATTTGGCCAATCAAGTGGACCTCGTTTATAAATCTTCTTAAAGGCTTTTATTACTTCTGTAGATTTTTTTGTTGATAACGGTTCTGCATCCTTGTATCTAGTAGCTATATCAACTACGATTAACGAGTATTTATAATTTTTATCGTGCGGAAGATATAAAATATCAGCTTGATGAACTTCATTTGGAACATAAACATCAAATGAACCATATTTAATAGATTTTGGCCTTGGTAAATAAATTTGCCATATTGCCTGTTTTGATAACCAAGTTTTTGCCACGTCGTATGAAACTTTAGCCGCGATAGATAATTTATCTACTGCAGTAGATAATTTATCTACTTTCCAATATCCTCGAGGAGAATAATATATTTCTTTCATCCTTTTTTCGGCCATTATTTAAACACTAGCACCAACTAACAATTTACCTTTCATCGCGGATTTAATAATCCATGTAGCGATTTTTTCTTTAAACTTTTTATCTTTTATTGAATTTAACGCATGAATTAAATTAACATCAGCGAGATGTCTTTGTTGTAAATCATCACTTCTATAAGCTATATCATGTATTCTGCAAGCTTCATCGATAGCATTAATAGGAAATTCACCAGGATTAGGTTGATCATTTTCATTTAATCGTATATCTATCCGGGTACCTGGACCACAGTAGCTATATCCTGGGAGATGTTTTTCTCCGAGATATTTAGCCCAAGGGGTACCTGGGAGTCTTGAGAGTTTTCTGGCGATGTCACCTCCGGTAGTTTTTTTTATAAATCTAATTTTTTTTGTATTGCAAATTTCACATTTACCAGATTCGGCTTGTCTATTATTTTTAGTTATAATCGTTGTCAGGTCATTTGTACCTGTGCGAGCCTTACATTTCACACAATATAAATCCATAATATTATTATGATATAATTAAATGGAAGTTCTTGACTTTGCAGCTAAAAAAAGAAAACCACCAATTAAACATCATGAAATGTTACCAAATTCAATCCGAGGTATTATTATAGGTCCTTCAGGTTCTGGTAAAACGCAACTTTTACTTTCGCTGATATACCAACTGGGATAAATTATATCTAATTGCACCTAGCGTAGATGATCAAGATTGTTATACTGTGTTGAAGGATTTTAATTCTACCCCAGCGGATAATTTAGGTTTTGATCCAGTAGAATTTATCTATGATGTTACAGAATGTCCTGGCGTAGATGATTTAGATGTATCGTTAAATAACATGATTGTATTCGATGATGTTATGCTAGATAATCAGAAAGGGCCGGCTTTGTTATTTTCCCGAGGTCGTCATAAATATGCTGATATGTTTTATTTAACTCAACGGTATACTCAAATCCCTAAAGTTATTCGAGATAATTGTAATTTTCTTTGTGTATTTAACGGAGTTGATAATCATACATTAAAAAATATCTGGTATACTTGGTGTTCTGACATGGATTTTAATAAATTTAAAAATTTCTTCAGTCATGCTCAACAGACTCCTTTTGGATTTATTACGATAAATTTAAGTGAACCTCGAATGAGATATCGTATTGGATTAGATAGAATTTTCACCTAAAATATGATTTCCATAATCAACGGGGGTGACCTAATTTTTTGCCACCCAAGACCAGCGGGGTTTTTTTTATAGTTTTTTTTACAAGCCTCAAAACGGAAAACGCAGCCCTTGTGCTGACTTTTTATATTTTCTGTGTTTGTAATCATCACGGAGGTTTAGGAAAAATGCTTGGAGACCCTCTGGATATAAAAACCAAGAGGATCAAAAAGAGCATTCTCTGTATGGTTAACTTCCATCCCAGTGCCACAGACTTAAAATAAGTTATTAGGAAGCATTGACACTATATAGAATCTACCGAACGATTGAAGGGCATATTTCAAGAAATGTATATTGCCGCTAAACGTCTACATGCCAAGGTAATTACAAACAAGACTGCCGATTCATGCGCATACTGCTTCACATACAAGGGCAGCCTAATATACAGATATATGTTCGAAACCAGACTAACGACTAGAATTAGCTTAGATGTCAATCAGTAGTTGGAATGTCGACACAAAGATGTAATCTGCATCCTGACAAATAAGAATTGTCATTAAATACATTGGTAAAGCCATTGAATGCAGTAAACGAAAGAATATCTGCAAGAACTACATTGCAATAAAATCAACGCGAAAATTTCCAACCACTGTAACCCAATTGGACATTCAGTTAAGTCACTCAAAGCACCACAGATCGAATCAAACCTGGGACGGATGTACACATAAGGAACGATACTAAATATTACATTAACATTTTTTGACGTATTAGACCACCTTGTTCGCCAGGATAAAAACTAAATCTATCCACATCATTTAACAACCATTTACTTATTCCATGAAACTATCTTAAAAAATTGGTCTAAACATTTCTGCAAATATTTAAATACTCGCTTATCACAAATTTTGTGTCCCAATTATACATCACCAAATCCATATTCAAAAGGAAATTTATTGACATTATTTAAGTAGAACTTACAGCTTTCATCATATTTCAGTTGAAGATAATTTGTAATGCTTTTGGAATCCTATCTAACATTTTTATACATTCAAATCAATATTTCAATATCTTAATATTTCTATTACAATTTGTTTTCATAATACTGCGAAACACTTCCTATTCTTGGGTTTAAAATTCCGAAGTTTGGATAGAATGTACATAAATAACTTTTTGGATCTGAGATTTACAAAAAAAATGTATATGTTTGTGTAAACAACTGTATCAACTTTCAGTTCCATGCGTTAGCCAGCAAACAGATGTAATCCTTACTGCTGTTATTAAGTTTGTTAATTCAGTTACTCATTGCTGACATCTGGCATAAATGCAGAGATCTTAACGAAAATGCTAACTGCCTTTTCCACAAGTCTGAATTAACACATTTAATATCATAGGTGTATTCTTAAGTAATTAGGTTCTCATGAGTTCTTAAAGGTCACTCTCAGCACTTTAGGAAAACATGGTTTCAAAGAAAGAAAGAAGCATGTAATGCCTTTCCGTTGCTTATGACGGGGAGGGGGAGGGGGATGTCGGCTTGGTAGATATAATAATATGTTGTCTATTTTGAACATGTTTACCTTTATTTTGATGTTTCATATAAAAATTAGAGTGTATTTTTGTCAAATTTTTAGTAATGCAACAATACAATAATAATAATAATAATAATAATAATAATAATAATAATAATAATAATAATAATAATAATAATAATAATAATAATAATAATAATAATAATAATAATAATAATAATAAAAATAATAATAATAATAAAGTGTCACTAATGTTGCAATTATTCCATTATCCCCATACATGCACATCCTTGATGTAATGTAAAAATTAAAAATTTAATTTAAAACAAAATTATGAGCCATTAAATGTCTGACTTGACAAAATGATCAATATTAAAAGTCTGGAAGAAAAAAATATCCTTTAATGTATATAATGACACTGGTTGTGAAATTTCTTAACATAGGAATCTATTATTATCCTCAATACTTACTGACATACAATCTTCAATAAATGATAGTTGAAGACGCAGTGTGCGATAACGTGTATATGATAATGTACAATTTATATTGAATGGTAGATGCAAACAAGAATGGACATTGATAAACTCCTTATTACATCTATTTGAAAACTATAACGCTTTATCATTCAACGGAAAAGAGTAGATTTGGTTGTAAATATTATCAATTCTTTATTCATAAGATGGCGATCCTTAAAATAGTTTTCACTATAAGAGAACATGCTGTTTCATGAACTAACAGCTCTCTCAGTTGGTTACCGATTTGTCAATAAAAATATAAACAAATAACATATATCTGACATGGTCGATACACTCTAAACTTTACTCCATGATGAATCAAACGGTCTTGTGCTTGTTTATTCTAGAGATATTCCATAGTCATATATAATCTTACAACATTTGCACTTTTTCATCCTAGGTCATTCGAACATAAAGAATCCACGCCTCAGTATTAAACAGCTGATCCATGAAATATTATAGTTAATATCTAATTTTTTAAATATAAAACATGTCATGATAATTTTCCACTTCTGGAACGACTATCCTATCTCCGATTGTAACTGTAGAACTTAATTTCCGTTTCTGCTTCATGGTTTCCACAATTGTCGCTCACAACAGAATTGGTGAGAGCAAAGCGCCCCATATGCAAGGGAATGAAGTGATTTTTTTGATATGATGATATAATGCTATATTACAGAAGTAGGTTTAGATTGGCTATTGATTAGTTTGAATGGCGGTAAATGTAATATTATTGTCACAAAGGTTGTCATAATCAAACACTCAGTCAGACCGTAAATGAAAGTGAGCCAAAGCAATGATGACTATCTATGGTATCTGTCTAGATTCTATTATGCTAAGGCAGTCTGTTTAAATTAATTTTATCCATAAAACATGAACAAAATTAATAGAATTATGGCTTGTATCCAGGGGATAATGGCAAATGATCGGCTCACATATTCAGAGTTAATAAGGTCGATCCCCCAACGTATAAATCTAACCAAGCCAATCGACTGGGAGAAGAAAGAACTTGCAACTATGAAACAATACACACAAAACACAAATTAAATTCTGGACTGTTACACGAGTTAGCAAGATGGAGATCAACAAACAAGAGTTAAACATGGAAGAAAAAAGAAATCATTAAAAGAAGATTTTAAAATGTTGTCAACTGCGAATTTATTCTGCATGTTGTCAATCTCATATAGAACCATTTATTATACCTAAATCCAGGCTGGAGACAAATGACGGACTGCAGGTGCAGAAAAATCAACACCATCTATAATCTATAAATCGTGCTAAGCAAATTATTTATCGGCAAAGTTAATGGTGTATGTACTGAAGAAGTTACATAATAATAATAATAATAATAATAATAATAATAATAATAATAATAATAATAATAATAATAATAATAATAATAATAATAATAATAATAATAATAATAATGATAATAATAATAATAATAATAATAATAATAATAATAATAATAATAATAATAATAATAATAATAATAATATAAGGAATGCCTGGCTTTAATTTTAATAAGACTGCACTGGGAATATTAACCATTGTCATTTAAGAAAACATTCCAGATGTTTCTGTCTATCTCTGTAGGAAACATTATATTGGACAAGTGTACAATTATTTAGATTTATGGAGATCTGCGCGCGTTTAGATTGCCATAATGCATAATGCATGGATCGACACAGTCTATGCCATGAACAGAATAGGGGTCAACTTCTGATCTGTATTTAAAACTGTCATTTCTGAAAGTTACCAGGAATCAGTTTGTTTGTCAGGCGAACTGCATTGTTTGGATCCTAGTTCAGGTGGTGAAATTAATTAATTTGCATTGTACACGCTATAAAACGGGCCATGATATCACATGAAAACTATCAGTTTAATGTGCTAATTGCAAATTTGAAAATTAGTTTATGCTTTTCTACAAGAGAAAAGGAACGTAAGAAAACTGATTGATTTAAGATGTAAATTCACCCGCAAAATTATCCTGGGAAAACGATTGTCTGACAAAATTGAGACACGATTCTAGAAAGTAAGAGCTTGAAAACACAAGGTGTTATAGCTTTACGAGACATATTAACCTGACGTGACGGGACGCCTCACGTATTTGCAATCGTAATGAGGACACAAAGTTGGAAGGGCCGAAAGTGGCGTGATACCTAAGAATTTGGAACAGAAAGGGGAAAAAGTGGAGAAGACTCAGACCTATCGGCACAAGTAATTCTAAAGGAACAATAGCTGTGGAATTCGGACTGAGTCGAGACATCAGGTTATGAATCGATACAAGGCAGTGTTTTTCGATCCGATGATAAATTAATTCTATCGTTTAACATATCAGCTAATGGCATAATCATATTTGTATTTGAAATTCCTTGAATAAATTAATTAAAAAATGAAGAAGTGTATCTACCAAATTATCACAATTGTTTATGAATTTTGTTGTTATGAATTTTGATTAAATTTTGTCTTTATTTGTAACGGGGGCTCGTGTTATTCTGTTGTATATATCTGATCAGATCTTTATCTATTTCACCTATTTTATTCGTTCCGGGCAAATTACACCGTCGGCGATCACCTCTAGATAATAAAACCAAAGCCATGTAACCCACCTAACAAAGTTAAGTGTTATTCAGACACCAGATGAGTTTTCAATTGTACTACGCCGCATCGTTCCTTACGTGTGCGTTATATATCGACCAACCTGGGTAGCATGTCGTGGAACTCTAATGAATGCCTATTTGCGTTGTAAAGGCTGGCAAGTTTCGCGTTGATTTTGTTGCGAATGTAGAAATTGTAGTTATTCATCCGCTTTCTGTAATCAAATGTTTCGTCAATATATCGATTCGCATCATCCTGGTATGTCAGAAGATGGAATACATTTTGTATTTGACATCCTAAATTTTGATTGCTGAGAACGATAACACATGTAATCAAACTTTCGAACACTATGGACTCGGGCATATGTTCGCAAATGAGGCTACACTTCCCTTTTGCAGCAGTGTGTGCCTGAATCGACGTTATTGTTTGAAATTACCTTGGCGCGTTAGATTTATAAGTTTTGGGCAAGCAACCAGGGAAACTTCTTTAAATATGCCCTTCGGATGTTTGTAGGATTATGTCTGGTGCCAATGCTTCAAATGATCTGTTGTCAGTTTGAAACACTGGGGTGGAAAGTAATCTCTATGTTTACGAGGTTGTTGGTTTTCGTTGTTTAATATTTCAAGAGGGCTGCTCTATCGAAGATTTTTGATTTGTTAATAGCCTCTAAAATGTAACTCTGTGTATCCTCTACTTCAAAGGATCCCCTTGAGCTTTTTAATTCTCTTTTCAACGATATTCAGCTTAAAGCTTATTTTTTTATACGGATGCATACGTCGATAGAAATCTTTTTATTACCACCGAGGGTGTCATCTAGTCTTAAGTAGAATACAAGCGAAAAGCTGTTTTTTTTTTAATAAAGGTTGATTAATATGTTTCCCTCCAGGAGGGATGGATATCCAATAAGAAGTTGGACCTTTTGGATGAATTCAATGTAAAAAAAATTTATAAGACTGAAGTTCAAATGTCGGTATGCTATTTTACAGTTTTAAACTCAAAGACAGTTTTATGAGCAAACGAAGGCCGCAATTAACACAATAATGTTTTTCAAAGAGCTGAAGACAACTGTCTGTAGGTTACCTATGTGGCAGAATATTTTAGTATTAGTTGTTGAGTTTTAAGCTAAAATGTATCTTTATTGAAAAAGAAAGCTCCTCGTCTAATTATAATCTTCACGTACTTTTGTCTCCACTGGTCCCTCGGACTTACTATCCTCACTCTTTTTCCATAATAAAAGCATTTTATTAACAAGATCGACTATGTGTATAATATTTATGTTGTGCATGAATAAGTCAAGAAGAACATAGTTATATGACATGAGTTCTAACACATCCAACTAATGAAAAAAGTTATATAACAATATACTTATACATTAGTCCCTCTAATTCATGTATGTAAGAGGACATTATTTTTCTGGCCATTTCAAATTTCGAGCTTGACAAAACCCAATAAGATTTGTTTTAAAGAATATATATATATATATATATATATATATATATATATATATATATATATATATATATATATATATATATATATATATATATATATATATAATATTATAACAAATATGGAATTAGCGTCTGCGTCCATTACAAACAGTGAATACTAAAATCGGTATATATCTATTGACTCTTCCCCAATGTCCTGTACAAATATCGTTAGTACGTATAATGAAACAATCAATTAATTAAATTCCGTATACTTCCCTATGGACGGTACAATCAGCATGTCAGTAACTGTAGGGGTTCGATAGAACTAAATGGCTTTCTATCTTGTATGCATTCCACTTGAATTGCTCTCTTTTGTCAGCTGGGATACAGTTATCGTGAAACAGTTAAGATATTAGTGACATTGGAAAAAAAGAATATCACATAACTTGCCTTGCAAATAAATAAACTACAAAGAAAAGTCTTCGAAATCAGTGATGCTAAGAAATGGTTTAAATCCAGATCAAGGGAAGACAATCATATTGGCTTCAGGATAAGCAATTATGTACCCAGTGCGACAGCTAACATAAATTATGCAGTTAGGTGTAAAGCTATGTCCATGCCATTATGCAAGCAATATGAAGAATTCACCAACTCGTGAACTCTGAAGGGAAAAGTGATAAATCATTGTTACTAATTGATTGCATCGCCTACCCCACCCGAACCTCAATCCTCTTCAATGCAATACCAATAGAACGGCAAAACTCTGATCCAAAACAATATTTTCATATCCGGAGTCTAACATACAATTTGTTTGGAAGAGATATCTGGGGAGAACCCTCCCCACCAAACCGAAACGAAACACGAAGCGGGCATTATATAAGAAGCAAGCGAATATGCATGTAGCATCAGCCATTGCCATTTTTCGACTTATTAAATGATTTAGAATCATGCAACAATAATTGGTGCGACATCCCATTGATGTATACTTTGTAGGACCTGATACATTGATATGAGAGTGGAAAACTTGTTCAATAGTCACTTTTGTGTTACTGAGGCCACTCCACTGATAAGGTATATAATAACTGGCCCATGCACTGTTTCCTAAAAAAATACGATGCCATTTAGCTGTATGTAATTATTGTGGTTATTGATTGTGAGTGAATCAACTGTTTATATAATTAGGAGTTTATTAATGGGTCGAAGAGAATTTCTTACTCGAAAGAACCAGAAGTGTTCACAGCCAGTCTGTTAAATTGGCAAGAAGATAATGCTACAAGATGCAAAGGACTTCAAAGTGCCAGAGAGAAAGGAAAATAAGGAAACTAAAGTGTCTGCATAATATAAATCGGGCTACACGTTTTTCCTGAGCGAAATGATTCATGTTTAATGTGTTATACGCTATGAAACTATGTTGGATGATGAAACGCATTTTGTGTTTTAGTGTGTGTGTGTGTGCGTGTGCGTGTGCGTGTGCGTGTATTTATATATATATATATATATATATATATATATATATATATATATATATATATATATATATATATATATATATATATATGTGCGTGTGTGAGTATGTGTGTGTGTGTGTGTGTGAGAGAGAGAGAGAGAGAGAGAGAGAGAGAGAGAGAGAGAGAGAGAGAGAGAGAGAGAGAGAGAGAGAGAGAAAGAAAGAGAGAGAGAGATTGTATCGTTGCTTTAACAATTTTTCGGTCATATCGCTACGACGTCTGCAGTGTGACAGTTTATAACGATGTACAACACTGGGGCTTCGTGCCGCAGACATGTAGCATGATGTCTCACGTAATCACATGTCCTGACACCAGGTCGACCAGTTTTAACACTAACTCTTAATGCTGAGCGCCAAGCGAAGCAGCTTCAATTGCCATTTTCTTGTCTTTGGTATGATTCGGCCTTGGTTCTAACCTGCAACGTCTCGCAACCGAGTCTGACGCAAGCATGTGAATTATTGTCTTGTCTGTGTTGATCACTATTGTTACACTTCGCTAGATTTGGTGAATTGCAAAATAATAATTCGCTGGTGATATACAATGCTATATACACTTATGACATTATTAATTTGTCTTAGTAACCTAAAACAAACGCCCTAAGAAAACAATCCTAAAGTGTTTTGACTCTCTCCATCAAAAGATATATTGAGAAGCAAACCAAGATTATCAGAGAGTATGTTACAAGTGTTTGACTTTATGTTCATATTTCAGAACTGCACAGGAGGGGTGTGTGTTTCAGACTGTGACCAAGTTTGTTCTCCATGTTAATTATTGTTTTGTTTTCTTAGATAATACGTAGCAAATAACACCTGCCATGTCTTGGAACGAATCAGCTGATATATCTCATCTTCTGCGTGGTCTCGATACAAAAAAATAAACTGTACCTGTTTTAGAACATCAAACATTCCACATTTGCTACTAATTAAGGGGGAAAAATAATGTGTTCTCGGCGGACATAGATTAATATCGGCAAATGAAACTGTGATAGTGAGTAGTCGTTTCTATAAATTAACCTAATGCATGAATTACAGATTGCTGAATTAAAATGATGAGAGAGAGAGAGAGAGAGAGAGAGAGAGAGAGAGAGAGAGAGAGAGAGAGAGAGAGAGAGAGAGAGAGAGAGAGAGAGAGAGAGAGAGAGAGAGAGAGAAAACTGTTTTTTTATTTTGTAAAATATAAGCATAATGGATAATGAGTAAAAAGAATCAGCATGTGTAGGCTCTGTATACAGTAGAGATCAACCTAATTTCCCCAAATAAGGATATATATCTAGCGAATTTACCTCGTCGTTGATAGAGACGGTGAAAATCTTATTGACGTACTTACACATTAACAAACGTTAGGGATATAGTGTTTTAATTTGCGCCCGAAAAATCCACCAATTATTTTATATTTTGGCCTACTGTATGTGAGTGCATACTCTGTGACCGACGTCCCTCTGTATCTGACATTTTATTGTCACGATTAGCAACCGAATGATCAAGTAGATTATCAGTAAAATGAATTAGGATATATTTATATGGGATGTATTTATATAAACACCAGAAAGCATTATGGATTATTAAATCTGATTTACACAAACTTCATTCGATAAAAAAGTTTTTATATTTTTTATTTAACTTGTAGTTGAAACTGAAAAATATGTGCTATTTATAGCATTTCATTTATGTCACAATAACACTAAACGTGAAATTTAAAGAGAAAAGTCAATTTCATTTGTTCCTTTTAAGTGATTGACACATCGTTGTTTTGATATATATTTTAAATAATGTCAAAATGTAGGTCTGCTTGTTATTTTAAGGTGTAAAAATGTGAGGAGTACTGGCTTCAGCTTACCAATTCAACCCCTCTCTCTTTCTCTGAATGATTTATGTTTGTTCTCGATAAAATGTCCAGTTTTTATGTTTCAGTTTTTCATGTCGAATTAGGGATTGTTTCTCACAGCTTTTTTAATCCTAAAAATGTTATACCCGTTCTTATAACACGATAATGTAACAATGTAAAGATATTCCGTCGGAAAAGACCTTATACATTCACATAATAAGCATGTGTAATGCAAAACCCAACCTGGTTGTATCCGGTTACATCGACATCATCCGGTGTGGATTTAAACATCGCTTACCGACACGCAACCTGAAGGAAGTTGCACATGGCTGTCACATGCTTTGTGATCTTTTACAATTGTGTTATTTGAAGCTCCACTGAGGTTGAATTCCGCCCTTATATAAACACTTCGATGACAATAACATTTATCATTGCATATTAAATTTCACAGTGATAAAAGTATTAAAATGTCTCTTCTGACACAAAAATATTTTACATTTTCTAAACCATATTATACTTTATGTTTTCAACGTAATTCAAGTCTCTTCTAGGTTTTAAGATCAGTCGGAATGTTTCATGAGCATTCTAAAAGTATGGCATTTCATAATTTCAGCCACAATGTGATGTGATGTGATTATGATTTTTAAAGTAGCTTTAACAATTTGTTAGTCATATCGCTACGATGTCTGCAGTGTGGCAGTTTATCGTGATGTCTAGCACTAGGGCATCATGCCGCAGACATGTAACATGATGCCCCACCCAGTCACATTATCCTGACACCAGGTCGACCAGTCCTAACACTAATCTCTTAATGCTGAGTGTTAAGCGAGGCAGCTGTTAGTACCATTTTTGTAAGTCTTTGGTATGACTCGACCGGGATCGAACCCACGATCTCCCGCATCTGAGGCAGACGACCTAACCACTTGGCCACCAGAGCAGTTTCAGGCTCAATGTTAACTTGTTGGCCAAATGAAATATTTAAAAAATATCCATATTTATATGTGACAATTTTGACAGATTACAAAATATTTTTCATCATAAATTTCATATTATTTATGCCATTTAAGTACAATATTAAATTACCATTACCTTTTCTTGGGGTACATCATTATTGTGATGAATATCTTTGCAATTTCATATTTCATTTTATCTTTGTGACATATTTACTAAAACGTTTTGACCTCTAACCATGCATTTAAAGTTATTCTTAATCAAGAAGGTTATATTTTAAGGAGACAAGCTGTACAAGATTAGATTAAATACCAGGGGAGGAATACACATGAAGATAAGATATATTTTCTAAAGAAAGTTTACATTAGAATCCGTGACAATAAAACATAAAAAATACTCATCCTACACATCATCATCATCATCATCATCATCATCATCATCATAATTATCATCATCATCCCCTTTATCTCTCTATTATCAGATTATATTTACGGTTTGAAGGGAGACTGGTTATGGCAATCGTATGCTGTCATGTAATAATGAAATATGAGAAGGTTTCTTTATCAACTAGCAAATGTTGACGTGTTGAGTATAGCAGCATAATAGCAAGTCAATTGTTGAACTAGTTACTATGGGACAGTTAGTATTTTAGTACGCGTCTATGTGTCCCTGCATTTATTTAGGTCCGCATGGCTTTGGATTATTTAAAGACATAGGCTTGCTACCTGCTTATAAATAAGAGTTGGATATCAGAGCTGAGGGTTCCTCTTCATTGACGTAAAACTTACTAAAGTATAACATAAATATTTGTCAACAGAAATATCTGTCAGATACGAGAGAAATTTAATTTGCTGAGTTTTCTGTGTTTGAAACGTCTTACTAAAAATACAAACAAAAAGGAACATTCAAAACAAAACGACGAAAAAGACATCCCCCAAACAAAATAAAACAAAATCCAATGTGAAGGAAACGAAAGAAAATCATTGCCCTTAAGTTTCATAAATCTAATATCCAAACATCCATACATTACGGTCATTATATTTTATCATAACTCAAGTTAGCTGAATAAACATTTTTGCTTTAAAATAAATTTAAAAAGTTTTCGGTGATGGATGACGAGATCCTTGTAAAGGTTGACCAAAATATGTTTTGTTGAGATTCTATGAGAGACACGCAATCAGGGGTGTAAGGAAACAGTTCTGCTAAAGGGAAACAATAAGAATCATGAACGATAGAGAGAAATCACATTCTTACCTAAATAAAAAAGATTGAACTACCAGTAAAAGATACTAAAACACTAAGAGAGGCCAGTCGAGGTGGTGGAATGCATAATTAGACAAGAGGGAAAGTTCAAGTTGACCCCAACCGACAAGCTATACCAATTCTGGAGAGTAAACAGCAGCAAGTTATCAGATTATAAAAGACATGCCCAACAATTAAAGGTCTAGATACTCACTGCTTTCGTGCTGTAACAATACACACGGAGCAGCAAAGGGCATTTGAGAACTCGGGGTTAATTGATTTCTTATCTTTTCTGGTAGAGGTGTATCCGGCAATTAGTCTCGTAATTTTTTTTCTTCTTTAATCCAGATGAATAAATTATTGTATTCTGTACACAGGGCTTCTGTTGTTCTATTTAGTATCTCTCCTCTGATCTAAATTTATTCCATCCGTAACTTTAATTTTAACATTCGCTCGATCCGGGCTATAAAACCGTGTTTGATAGTCCACTAAGCATCGATAAACACCAAAACACGATACTATCCTATAGTTCAGCCTGTTATATTACAAAACGAATTGTCATGGAAGAAAATATTAAATTCGTTCAAACACAAATATGGAAATCAAGACTGTTTGCAGTAACTAGCATTAGCACGATTGTATCTGATGTGCATTTAAGGAAGTGAATAACGCAGTCAAGTAATTTTTTTTAAATTATTTTAAATCGGGTATATTAAGTTCTGCAGAGCACGGGTACCAACCTAAATAATACACAAAATATACAATTTAAACAAATACAGCTTGTAATAATATACCTTATTGTATATGTTGTTTAATAGGCAGACCGCTCCAGTGGCCTAGTGGTAGAGCGTCCGCCTCTGATGCGGGTTCAAGACCCGGCCGAGTCATACCAAAAACTTTTAAAAATGGTACAAACGGTCGCCTCGCACGGTGCTCAGCATTAAGAGGTTAGTGTTAGGACTGTTCGTCTTGGTGTCAAGATAATGTGTCTACATGGGACATCATGCTACATGTCTGCTAAACATCAGTGTAAATTGTCACACTGTAAAACATCATAGCTATATGACTGACAAATTGTTAAAGCTACGTTACAAATCTAAATTACACACACTGTTTAAAAAGCAATCACGTTATTTCCAGGCTAATTGTAAAAAAAAGTTCATGTGACTAAATATGGGTACTGACTTAGCAGAAGCAATCTCAAACAAACGTAGAGAGAACAGACAAGCTATACAGAAAAACCGTTCATTCTTTCCCTGATTGTTATCTATTTACATTTTAACAGTACCGGGATATGTCATGAGATCCATGTAGACATATGAAACATTTTTAAAAGGTCGAACAAGTTTTATGTATCTCAAAAGTCGTTGGCAACTGACATTAGGAAGAAATGAGCACGTGGTCTACGCTTGTTTTTTTGTGTTTTCATCCAAGAACGAACTTAATTAGGCGCGAGTGTATGTACCTCCACATATCGCACTGACCTTTTTGTCTGTTATGCAATCATGTGAGACCAATAATTTACTGCAAATAATAATAGGCAATTTGCCTATTATGTGGTGTGCCAGACTGGTATAGAAACGCCCTTAGTTCTGCTTTTCTTCTTGGCTCTGGTGTTAACATTTGTAAAATATTTGTCCATTTCATTTTGACTTGGTGTTCATATTTGCAAATGAGTTGTCCTTTTCCTCGTGACCCACGTGTTTATATTTGATAAATATTTGTCATCTTCTTCATTTATTGATACAGATAAGCAGCAAGTTGACGTTTATTTTCATATTTCGTCGGTTTAGGTCAACTTTTAAAAAGGTACCTAGGAAACAATAAATCACGACATACAAGCAAATGATTCATCATTGGAAACAAATACATATATGGCAGTCACGTGGTCTAGCTTATCGAAAGGCTGAGCTCTTTTTCATTCTAGTTTAATTCTACTAAATGTTACATATAAATACTCTGTAAGACGAAAAAATTAGATATATTGAATGGAAGGAATTTTAATTACGAATGCGTTATTATACCTATTATTTAGATTGTACCATGTAGCTTTAACAACAAGATAATTTTGCCCAACATTCGTTACATTCTTTTTATTTGAATAGCAATTCTTAACATAGTGTATTGATGTTATTACAGTTTTTCTGGTATGTATTCATCGTTATGTATCATACAGTTCAAAAAATCGTTAATTATTCATTATTAATTATTTTTCTCTTTCTATGTCTACCTATTTATCCCAATGTTTGTATATAACCTATCGATCTTTTTATCTTTCACTCCATCCTTTTATCCATTAAATCATCTTTCTTAATTTCTTTCATTTTTCTTTCATTCTTATCTTTATGTTTGTTATTAATGTTCGTTTCCTGACTAACGTAGATTTTTTTCCAATATTTTGTGAAGCCAAATGTTCGGAGGCTGGATGGCATTTTTCCTGGTTTCAATCCAATGGTTGTTTGATCACTATGTTTCTATCATAGCACAACTAAGATATTTTTAAAGTCTGGACTGACAACGAAAAAGGTTGTGCCCAGTTTGTTTCATTCCTCTCTACGTATGATAGGTCTCGTAAATATACGCATCGCTTTCTTCCACAAATCTCTTCCATTTATAGCCAGAATGAATGTTTGCATAGGATACGAGGAAAGCATTTGACTTGCTTAAAATGACCATTACTTGCTTAACATGACCATTACTTATATGACAATTACTGCCTTAATATGGCCATTATTTGTTTAATATGATCATTATCTCTTATTATGATCATAACTTCCTCAGTACGACCATTACGTCCATAATATGACAATTACTTATTTGACCATTACTACATTAATACGACCATTGCTTGCTTAACATGACCATTACTTACATGACCATTATCTCTTAAATATAACCACTATTTCCTTAATATGACCATTACTCCTTTAATACGACCATTACGTCCATAATATAACCATTGCTTTTATGACCATTACTGCCTTATTGACCATTACTTGCTTAACATGACCATTGCTTATATGACCATTACTACATTAATATGACCATTAATTCCTTAATACGATCATTATATGCCTAATATGACTATGACTACATCAATATCACCCTGACTTCCATAACATAACCATTAATTGTTTAATATGGCCATTACTTTTATGACCATTGCTTCCTTAATATGACCATTACTACATTAATATGACCATTACTTCCGTAATGTGACCATTGCTTCATTAATATGACCATTACTTCCTTAATATGACCATTGCTACATTAATATGACCATTACTACATTAATATGACCATTACTTCCTTAATATGACCATTACTACATTAATATGACCATTACTTCCTTAATATGACAATTGCTACGTTAATATGACCATTACTACATTAATATGACCATTACTTCCTTAATATTACCATTACTACATTAATATGACCATTATTTCCTTAATATGACCATTGCTACATTAATATGACCATTAATACATTATAATGACCATTACTTCCTTAATATTACCATTACTACATTAATATGACCATTACTACATTTTTATGACCATTACTTGCTTAATATGACCATGACCTACGCTCCCAGGATAAAAAGGAGTTATGAATTAAAGCAAAGTTTGAAATAAAGGTAATGATTCTTAACTTACTTTCAGTAACCTTTCATGTCACATTATGAAATGTGATATTCTTTTTTCAAACAATTGAACCAATAAACGGTCACAAAAGTTAAGATGGGTGTGGCATCGAAAAGGATTAGAAACCTGTTCCATTTATTCCAATGCGCCAAATCAAATGTTTGCTTTATTTTAAGAGCATATCTTTTCCAGTCTTTTGTTTCATCTAAAGGGAAATTGTTCAAGGTGTACCTGCTATGTTAGCTAAATGTTTCGAGAATACACAAATAACTGGTACTCATTTGACTTAGAATTGCCGGAGAGGTTCTGTTCTTTTATTATCTGAAAGAAGCCGTACTTATTTTGTACTGTCTCAGTACTAACAGTTGAATTATGCTTATATTATTCTTAATCAGGAGGGTCGGTGACTCAGAGGTTACCTTGCCGGACTCCAAGGGGAAAGGAGACTGAACAGAATAAGCAACATATAATATGCGCTGAAATGTTACATCGACTAGCACAGAGACATCAAATTCTTACTTTCGGCTGCTATCAACCTGATATTTTGAACGAACGGCAATTAACGTTATCCACATCTATCCAAACCCTGTTGTAAACAGGTTAACTCTTCAGTTTGAGTCCGAATATATATTGCAAACTTCAAATGGAAAAATATTTATCATTACATGTTCATCTGATAGCATTGATAGCGTTCGTGTCATTTGCTTCAGTCACTGATGCCTTTCGAGTTCATGTCGGTATCGGGGACCCCTCTAGACCAATCACGCACTACATTAAAAATACATACATCGTTAGAACACTGAGGCATGGGTGATCACAACGTGGAACATGTTTGATTGAGCTTCTCAGATTTTCCACGTACCAATAACCGGGTTGAGGGCTGGAATATGACTTTCAAACAAACATGGATTATTCTCATCTCAGTACTTGGAAGTTTTTTCCGTATTACAGATAGAACTAGTTCGCTGTATACATATGCTCTTTGGGCATCAACTTGATCATCCAAGTCAGTGGTATGCTAATTGCAATGCAAATATTGTATTTTGGATAAGGACTTTGCAAGCAGATACACGATGCATTGCTTGATTGGCATTTCGCGCTACATTTCTGATTAAATGCGTTATGTCGTAGCATATATGGTGGCAATGTGTATGTCTTCTCTGTAGGTTCTGTAAAAATCTTATGTGTAAAGTTTTTTACAATTTTGGAAAACTTCTTACCATAAACATTTTCTGTTAGCATTAATACTCTGTGAACAATGTTCTACCTTCCTCTTTTTAAATGTCTTTAAAATAAAAGATCTTCTAAATCAGATGCAATGAGTTCTAGTATATTATTGTTTAATGTAATGTAGTTCTTGGTATTATTGTTCCAGTGAATTTTTTTCTCCCATCGTTTAGTAGGATATTTGTGGAGTGTGGTGTGTGTATGTCTAGGCTTTTGTTTGTCCTAGAAGCAATATTTTGCGGTCAATGTCATAATTTTGATCTGGAATAATTGAACTGTAAATTCACTGTGGAAATGCAATGCAGAAAGATGAAGAAATATTTTTTATCTGAGATGACAAATGCACTCAAAATCAGTATGACAAATATGATTCCATATCTACTACTGAGAAGCCTGTAAAAATTGGTCCAGCGAAAGAGCAGCCGACAGTGTTATGCATGGTCTGCACCATTTACGGAGATTATTAAAATATCTAAAACTGCCGGAAAGGATCTAACCTAATCAAACTCTTTAATACGTTTGAAATCTAAAGTTCCTATAAGTCCCATACTTCCACCCATATGATTAATCTGGATGATACTATGCTACAGCGGAAATGTCAAGGTTAAAAGGTAAATATTGGTGAAATTAGTCTTCTACCTAAAGTGCATGATCAAATAGCGTCAGTAAGTACAACAGCTTTTTTACATATGTTGATAGAATTGATGTTGAGGTGTTCATTATCAATAATAATAAAACTGTTAACAGCCAAATTAATCTCAGTACTACTTTACAAGCTGTGGCTACTCATGTCTCCCTGCAATCAACTCTCTCACGTTCTTCAAAATATCTCCGTCCAGCACTCCCATCATTCATTCTGATGTTGTTCATAGGATAATGTAAAAGCCACCATACACATGGGGCTATTAAGATATTTATGAGAGAGAGAGAGAGAGAGAGAGAGAGAGAGAGAGAGAGAGAGAGAGAGAGAGAGAGAGAGAGAGAGAGAGAGAAGCCTTTTTATGATAAGCCGTACACCTACCTGCATCCTGGCCAGTATGGTAGCGACTACTTTAAAATATATTCAAAATGTCATAGTTCCAAACTAACTTCATTTATCGACGAAAATTGAACAAGGTTGATTGGGAAACGTGTAAAAACATTCAAAGTCAAGTTAGTTTGATACAATGGTTTTGTTTTCAAACGAATTTTTGTGCCATGTTTGAAATAATTATATAAAGGAGAGATATTGTAACATAAAGATACAGGATCTTCATGTTTTCATTTTCACTCTCTCGGTATAAACTGTATTTATTCTGATTGTCAGCTCTTGGATTTGCATTCAAATTTTTAAGACCCTTTTCCGGTCTTTGCAAGCAGCATCAACCTATCGTTTATGAACCGATATTTTATTTTATTGCATTTACCCATAACATTCTGAAGCATATGCATACCTTAGCAGATTGAATGCTTTATGTTTCCCAAACAATCTACTGTCACTTTTGTTTCGCAGCTGGAGAAAAACGTTTCAATCCGCTTTGGTGAATCTCCATTTTTGCCTTAGGCATTAAAAGTTTGGGAGAATTGGTGGATATCTATTTTGCCATTGCCATTATAAAGTTTGGGAGCAATACCTCATAAGTATATTGGAAAGATGTCCATACCGCGACAGACGTTAAGTAACAGCGATGAATCGCATGTGGCCAGATCAAAGAATGAGTCTAATCCTGTGGCAGGTTGCAATTGGGAATACATATATCATTGAAAGGGAAACGATTGTATTTTGAAACAAAGTCCTCATTTTTGTTTCCTCCCAATTCTTATCTTCAAAGATCCAACGTGTATTGCAGCCGTTATAGTCACCAAGTAGGAAAACAATATTTTGGTAACTGTTCAATAACATAATCAACATCAGATTGATTGAATGGAAAGCTTTGAGGAAGTTAATGAGCCAAAAGTAGAAATATTGCGCATGGACAAAATAGCTAGTATGGCCTGTCATGTAGTTTTCGGATCATTTGTCTGTAATTAGTGTTTGAATATTTATGATAATGGACACTCTTGGAAACGTCTTATGATTATTTCTTGAAAAGGTTGTGGGTTATTATTAGGTTTAGATTACCTTAGGTTTTTCTTTAAATATGGTCTACTAAAGGTAGACAGCTATTGGTCATGTTCTAAATGCTGAAGACTTGTGCCGTCAACATTTTGTTTTAAACTATTGTAATTTAATTATATTACGGTGTCAGACGTATTTGTGTACATGATGCAAGCTCTAAACTCCTGAGAGATTTAGGTGTCATAGTATCAGTTCGCGTTCCAGATCTATACGTTATAGACTTTCAAAGTTGCTGAAGAACTTGATATGATAGGTGAATAATTTATTAAGTTCAATACATTCTTTTAATTGTTTTTGAATGGTTCGAAAAATGCATTTCCATTTGGGATCAGTCTTTTATTCGTTTGTGGAAAATATATTGCCCATTTTAGATGCGTTTGCATAGGATCTGCCGGCAACGATTCATCTATTGTTTCTCCTTAAGGTAACCTTTGGGCTGTGAGAAATGGTCGCAATGCGGTTCGAGCAAGATGTTGTTTCATTGCAGAAAGATATATCCTGGCTTTCTTTCCCAGGTCAGTGGCACAGTGGTTTGCTCTTGTAGCCAACTTTAGTGGCGGCTATAGTTGAGTTAAAGAGCTGCAGGAGATTATAAATGAAAGGGTTAATTCAGATATTTGTGAAAACGACTCCAATCGATGTAAACGGAAGCGGTTACCGTAAGTGTTGGTGGGAACTGTTTATTATTTCGGCGATGTGTAATGTGGCGAATTTTGAAGACTTTATTGAAACTTAAGGTTGAATAAATTGTGCCTTGAAGTTATCATAGTCAAGCCGGAAAGGTCCCGATAAAGCTCACTTATATTTCTCTTATTTCATCAATGAAACTTAAAAGGGTCTATGTTTAAGCTCCATTGGAATTGACCAAGTCATCGTGACGGTATAGTGGCAAAGTGTACATAGAATTATACAGACCACATTGGTTGGAAAAGGACTTATGTCAAATAATTGCTCTTTAAAGGAAAGCTAATTACTGCATATTATAGGCTGGTGAAATCTGATGAATTGATATTGTTATTTGGATAGAACTTTCGGAACAGTTACATTAATTCACCTCTCGTAACATGATGTAAATTTAATTCTATGACTAAATTCTATCAGTGTAAATATGTTGGATTGAAAAGTTGACATTTTGATGATGTATTAATTGATTGCGTTTATTTTGGTAAATCTGTCGGATTGAAAAGCAAAATTCTGGTTATGTATTAATTGAATAAATTTATTTTTATGTATCAGTAAAGGGGCTCATAGTTGTTTATTTCTTTCAATAGTCTTGCTCAGCTATCTGTTAGCGTTCCATCTATCCGTCAACACTGGGCAATAATACCGTGGGAGGTCATTTCCTAGTTAAGAAAGACTGAAAACAACTCACGAGAGGCACGGAGTGCACGTGAGAAAATGGGGATGCAAAGAGTTGGAAAAGCAATGAGAGAGTTAAGAGATATATCTCAAAGCTAAACCAATAGAGACAGAGGAAGGATCATTCTTGCAGTGTGAATACCAAGAAGCAAATATATAGCAAATATCATAATCTTAGTTCTTATTGTGAAAAGGTTGGAGGAATAATTTCGGATCACGACAAATATAAAAGACAGAAGATTAACATAATTTATCACTTATGCAAAGTCATTATTTAAAATTAGTGCATCGCATCATAGAACACTCAGAGCAACAAAATAGAATGAAAACAAATTACTAGCACATGGCGTACATTTTTGCTTATGTCCTGTTTTAACACATGCACTTTAAAGCAGAATTTCAATGCATTCACATTGGTTGTAACTGAAGAATGCAAGATTTGAACTTTTATATAGAAATGTATATACATTGTCATATTATTTGTGGCATCCATAATAATAATAAATAATGGTATAAAACAAATCTGTCTATTCCCAAAGATGCACAGAATTCTATTTTCATCTTACATATATTTATTAAATTGTTAAAATTTTCATAATAGTTAGAATTATGAATCTGGATCAATTATATTAGTTTCTTAATATCCGTAAGCACACGAAAATAAAGTCCTTAAGAAGGTCGACACAGTAACATTATCTAATATTGGTCCATCGCAGCGAGTTATCTTCATTCTGTCGCCATTCGGTCGTTACAGTAAATCAATTATTGACCATACAACATCGATAATTTAGTGTAACACAAAGATGTCTTGACGTATTTAAAGTGCTTGTTGAACAATTCTCAACTACTTGATTACTTGCCACCACAGAAGGTGGACTGGAAATTTAAACCATGGTAGATAACTGCTCTTTCTTTGGCACGTATGTTTTCCGAATCTGCTCGTTTGTTTTCGATAATTATTTCATTATCAAATTTAGAATTTTATTATATTACAATTCTTATTCCGTTCATACATATCATTTCATGACATATAATCTGGAGCGAGCGAAAATAATAACAGTGCCGCATGCGGCATCATTACTTATCATGAAAAATTTTACGCCCATAGAGTGAAGCTTCAATGTCACGAAGAAAATTAGGATACGTATCAGTCGAAACGACTCATTGAGCACATATAAATGAAACAAAGCATTTTACTGACGGCGATTATATGTAAAACGGTTTTGATTCCCGAATGGTAAGAAATGGTCTCATTCTAAATCTTTTTTCGAATACATACTTTTCACCTCATAATACCACTAAGATAATTCCATTTTCGAGGAGACTTCGTGGACAGTTATATTAGGGTTTATGTTGAGATACTGGGACACTCACACACATACACACACACAAACAAACATACATACATACATACATACATACATACATACATACATACATACATACATACATACATACATACATACATACATACATACATACATACATACATACATACATACATACATACATACATACATATACATATATATATACATATACATATATGTATATGTATATATATATATATATATATATATATATATATATATATATATATATGTGTATGATTATATATATATATGTGTGTATGATTATATATATATATATATATATATATATATATATATATATATATATATATATATATATATATATATATATACATACACTTACATCTTTATGTCTGTAGATTAAATTTTGAAATTTGTGCAATTTCATGGTTACGGTCAAATAAAATTATGTATGTTGAACAATTTTTTTTCTGGTTGGTAGCTTAGCTACAAAGTGATTGCTGTTGATGTTGTTGTTGTTTTCCTACGAGTACAAGCTGAAGAGGTAAGCAAAATTATGCAATGTCGACAATTTGTATGCATATATATATATATATATATATATATATATATATATATATATATATATATATATATATATATATATATATATATTCTTTCATGCTGTCACTCATTTACTAACTTAAATGTTGGCTTGTAATTGTGTTTTTATGTCAATTAATACAGAGCTTTACTATCATAGCTCTATTCAAAGAAAATTACTTTTACTTTACAGATGTGGTTTGGTGCATTCAGCTTAATTTCTACAGATATTATGACCTTTATCAACTGCTGATCATTTTATCATTCATTTTTGTTTTAGTTTGAAAAGTGCTAACTTGAAAGCATTCGTTGAATTCCAATTCGAGTAACATACGTGTTTATTTTTTTCCAAAGCTAGAAATTATTAATCTTGTGTAATTTTGTTTACTCCAAATCTATGCAAATTAACATAACATTGTTGAAATGTGAGCTGTGTTTTCATAATAGTATTTCTCATAGGGAAAATTACAGTAACATCTGAAATTATTGCGGGTCCAGTAAGCCAAATGTCTCAGCGTAAATCTTTGTAGTCAAATAACACGCTAAAAAAAAATTTTGAATCCTTAAGAAGGAAAACATTATAGAAACGCAATTTCCTTGTCAAAATTGACCTTTCCAAAAGAACACAAGATAGTAAAACATATAGTAGATAATCTATGCGATTGACGACTACACTGAAAATATGCATTGCGGTACCGAAAAAAGAACCAGCTGACTCAGCTTTTTTAAATTTCCGGCGGAACAAGTAACGGTGGATAAAAGGGATAAAAGGATCAGTTTCACAATCTAGAAATCTTTCTATCAAGTGATACCCCATCAGTATAGTATTCTTTTAACTCGAAGCCTGAATAGAGAAAAGACAAAAGCACTCGATGGCAGTTGTATATGTTTTCATTGTGGCTTAGAATTATTTTAATAATGACACGCACATTCTTGTGGTTATGTAATACTGATACTGACAAATAAATTTTATATGCTAATCTCTCTCTTCATGTGATTTGATGTTTTTAGTATCCAAAGTAAACATAGATATACTCTTTAAACTTTGTTAAATTTGCTAATTAGCTAATACGCTTGGACTATATCCCGATTTGTTGTTTTTGGTATCAGGAAATCTCCCCCTTGGACATTTATTTCCGGACTCCTTCCCGACATGTCCCCCCTCCGGACATTCCCACCGCGGACATTTACCCACTGGACTCCCCCCATCAGATAGCACTCCCCTCTCCAGTCATTCCCCCATTATCTTTATACAACTTTGTTTATATATAGTAACATTTAGCTTTGATGTATACTCTCATCACCGTTACTACACAGGTATGAATGTTGTCACCTGAAAAAGCATTATTAAATGTAAAATATCTACTTTCCTGACCTCTCTCTCTCTCTCTCTCTCTCTCTCTCTCTCTCTCTCTCTCTCTCTCTCTCTCACACACACACACACACACACACACACACACACACACACACATCTTAAAAACCAAAGAAATGCAAAGACTGTTCTTTGAGAACTGCAAACATAGTCACCGACTTCAACAATCGTGACATCATGGAATACTTAAAAGCAATAGCTTACAACATTAACTTTTAAACAGTACACTTTTTAATATGTGAAATGTTAACTTTGTTTAACACCTACTACTGAAATTTATTTCAAATAACCTTTTTCTTTTAACATAACTTAATAAAAGTTTTCATATTTTATTGGCAAAATGTTATATTAAATGAATTTGATTTTAAGATCATGGGGGAAATGACGGAGGGGGGAGTCCTATTTGATGGGGGAGTCGGGGGAGGGGAATGTCGGGGGGGATATGTCAGTGGAGTCTGGGGGAAACGTCTGGTAGAGATATCCTAGCCTCGTTATTTATATGCATCGCTATTTCTATTATCTTTACGTTTGCTTTTTTAAAAATAGCCAGAAATAACTTAATGAAGTGTTTTGCTTGAAATTTGTGAAAAATTCAGATGTCCAGTTCGTGCCGTCATAAAAACATGTGGATATATTAGTCAGCGCCTCGTGACTTCAGACTGGTACAGTACCTTAAATAGATTATATGCAGAAAGGTAAAGATTTGGCTGATGATTGGATCTTTCTCCAGCCAATTATAAATCCACTGGGTACTGGTGATAAGAAAAAGCATCACCTCATTAAGACCATCTTTCTTCTCTTATCTAACTCCCAACCCCTGCAGTCAGTTAAAGTATAATCTATCCTCCCGGTACAATATCTGCTGACATTCCAAAATAATAATATATAATTTTGATAATATACATCCGCGTACTTTAAGTTTATCTTGTCATCCCCTTGTCAGAGTTTGTTTTGCTATGGATGTATGGATAAGATAATCTATGCATGGGTCTCCTCCTGTACTTATTTTCTCCTTTGTCTTCAACGAATCACTCTTCTGAAAACGAATATATATTCGTTGCTTTGGACTAGCATATAGTTATTATCATCTGCGCTGAATATGGTAGGAAACGACGCCTGGAGGCAACCTGCTCGACCTTGCCTGAAGTGTGTTGCGTCCTGTATGTTTTTTCTTAGATGTTGTTATTTATTAATTCCATCCAAAATCGTCTAGACATTCGTCTGCTTGCAATTGGCAGAAGTATTCATCCATTATTTTGAGTTCTTCTTTCTTTTCTTGTTTCTTTCTCCTCCTTTTGCACATTTCTGTTTCTTTTTCTTGTTCTGTTGACATTGGTACAGTAGGATGCGTTGTTTGGATCCCTTTTTGGTTCCCTGACATTGTTTGTTTTATAGGTTTGGATTCCTAAACTTGGGTTTGTTGATTATGTTTCTGACTTTGTTGTTGTTGTGTTTTGTTGACTGGTTGTTACTGTTCTTTTCTTTTATTGCTGTTGATGTCTGTTAGAAGTATCTTTGTTTCTTCTACTAGTTGAATATGTTTCATTTGTTGTTCCTTTATTTTTTCATGTTATTTTTTTCTGTTGCTGTTTCAGTCAAACGTGTTTGTTAAATTTATCCTGTTGTTATTTAGACTTGTCGACAGTTATTTAGACTTTTCTGTTTGCATGGTGATCATCTCCTGTATTTGGTTGATCTATTTCAGTTAATGTTTTATTGTTTCCTTGTTGTTGTTGATGACTGTTGTCTTTGTTGCCTTAATGGCTGTTTTTATGTTGTTGATGCTTTCCTTGTCTCTGTTTCTAAATTGGCTTCTCCAATGTATTGCTCATGTTGGTTCTTTTGCTGAGTTCAGGTTGTGTCTGTGAGTTTTGGGACATTTCTGGGTAGTATGTCCTATTTGTCCACATCGGTTATATTTCCTCTTGTATATTCAACCCTTTTACCAGGATTTTGTAATGATGCCATGTAGAAAGAAAGCTCTTTTCATTTCTATCAATTTGGTGCTTTCAATTTCTAAAATTCGTATTCTATTGAAGATATTAGTCAAGGGTATTTTATCAAGTCTTGATGACATCACTTTTATTTTCAACGGTTTCCTCATATGATTCAACGGTAGGTATTTCTTTATTTTCTCCAAAAAGGGTGCTGGTTTTCTTAATATTACAGTCTACCCTGATATCGTCATTTTTGTCCATTTGGTAGTACTGGTTGGATTACTCTGGGTCTTATCATAAACCCTTCATGTATTCTAGATTTTCCATTTTTATAGCAATCATCTCCGAACATGGGCTCGGTATTCTTTCCCTTGGAATATTTGAAGCGTAGCAGACACACTCGCATGACGACCTAATAAATAATTCTCATATATACGCACGAGCTCATATAAGACCGACTCAGTGCCATCATATTTTGGTGATGCGTGCTTAGTTGTGACGGTATATAGGTTGGTGCGTGCAGGCAAGGCGATGGGTGCCATTTACTCGCGGACCTGGGTTCGAAACTTCGTAGAGAACTCATTTAATTTCTCTAACCTCTATGATAGCATTGTGTGTATTAAACTATGAATTCTGCCCACTATTATCAAGATTCTAGTACAGAATCCAGGGAAATCACTGATTGTTCTGTCTGATATATATTTATAATTCTTTGTATTACAAAAAATCCTATATAACTTGATTTCTATCATAGGAATATAGTATATACACCACAATATACCACATCAAAATATTGATTGGATCAACTATCTGGCGGTTGTATCCATATTTCTGATATAAATGTTTAAATTCCTAATGCATTAATTTTTAGTCTTTAGTTTTGTGTCATATAAGTAAAGAAACATCGAAAATGTTGATTATAGCTAATTGCCTGATGAGATAGCTGCGTTCATTATGCTTTTCAAGAATATGACATCATGTCCTCGACAATGTTATATCTTTCTTCAGGTGGGATAATTGCTGACAAGGGCGTCCTTTGTTTCATATCATAAGAACGAAACTATTAAAGCTGTAACATACGGGAAATATTGAATGACTCATTTAAAGTCGAGAACTAAACGAGCATATGCAAGCTTTTAACGTTTCTCTCGAATCTGGCCCTTGATTAAGTTCATATGAGTTGAATTAAGCTTTTAATAAAACAACTCAGCAAAACATTATTATTGTTTCAGGATACAGCAAGTTTCTGAAAATATAATCTTTCGTTCTGTTTTCAGTTATTATGTTTCAGCTAATTTAAATAATATTTAGTATTAATTCTTCTGGGGAAAAGAACTATCACGAGAAAAGAAACGACTGAATTAAATAATTATGTCTTTCATGTGCATTCCTTTTATAACCTCTTGAAAAGATTATTTCATGAATACGAAACGAAATGCATCAATATCAGCAACACAACAAAAGAAAGCAAAACAAAACAAATTAAGAAGCAGAAACTGTTTAATTAATAGAGAAATGCAACTATTGTAAACCAATCTATGAATGCACATACTAAAAATCCAAACATTTCGATGTTTTTGGAAAATATAGGAGCGCGGAAAATGCAGACATCAGCAATAATGAAGGGTATGATGCAAAACTTGGAAAACAAAGCAGAATACAGGCAAAACGCGTTCTGTTCAAGCCTCTTGACTGCGAAAGAAACTCATAATTAAAAGAAACTAATCGCTGAACGTACACAGCGATGATTTAAAACCAATATTGGACCTTGACCTACTCGGTGAATTATCGACACGATTGAATACTTAAGGACTTTCTTTGTCAGCAAGCCAGCATGAAACTGAAATGATGGTTTTATATTGCACCCATATGAAATTGAAAAGTTCCATTAATAGTAATAACCTTGTATTTTATAACCCCTCCAATGACCCACCAACCACTCCCTTCCCCTCCCCCCTCCCCGTATAGTTTTAATATGGCCTTTATAATGAGCAGGTACTCAATACTATGTTTATGGACTAGATTTCAAAATAGCAACTGAAGTCCTATTGCAATTTTCAAAGAACACGGAACAGTTTAATCCGGTGTGTAAGTTGACGTCATTTACTGGAAAAAATGTGTATGTCTATGTTAGGAAACAAATATTTCATGAGATGAAACATATAAAGTGCAATCACTGTTTGAGAGAAATCGTATTTGCATGAAAGTCTCGTTATTTACAAATGTTAAACTTGCACAAAAGCCGCGCCATTCATCGGTGTCACATTTGCACGCAGGTTTCATCATTATCCTGTGTCATGTGAGAGTACGTTGTAACTGGCAACATCCTTCAACAGTGTTGGTTTTATAGAAAGCAAATAACGTCGTATTCTCACGAGCAAAAAATGTCGAGAAGATCGTGATATTATCTTCACAGGTCTATGTGATGGTTTTGAAGACAAATTTACCTTTAGAAACTGTTAATGAAAGTGCAATCAGAAAATTCTTTTATTTAATAAAAATGGGATTTGTTTCTTTTTTCGGTACATTCCGTTTTAGAAAACAGGTTATTAAAACAGGGACACAAAAGGATATAACGAGTATAAATAATAATCAGCAAAACATAAATTTCCGTCCAGAAAGTCATTGACACATTCGTTCATAATTCTGACGGTAGCCCTGAAAATGTAATTTTTATTTTATAACCTGGACTAAAATTTAAAAATTTTAATATCGTGCTATTTTCAGTCCTCTGTCACTTTAATTGATGACAAGAAACAAAATAAGTGCGACTAATAAATTTCTGGTCCATTATTTAATTGTGTTTCAGCAGTTTTTCTATAGATTTCTCTGATCAGTGCTTGTTTATTTGCAGCTCTATTCCAAATTTAAATTCCGTTCAAATACATGAACAATAGTTCAAACAGTATTAGATTTCATGACATTATATTTATATAAATAAATCATCTGCTCAGATTGGAATGGAAAAATATTTCGTGACAAAAATTTTAAGTTGGACAAAAGACATATGGCATAAATTATTAAACAATTTTCGTCTATATTTGTTTTATTGACGATTTTGTCAATTGTGTGCTGCCCAAACTTTTAAGCATACTTCATTATTACAATCGGAAAAGCAGACGACGAGGGGCAAATTGATTTAAGCTTCCATAGCAGAGATGCTTACTTACGCATTAAATGCTTTCTATATTTCTTTCATATATTGACAAAAGACTGGAAATTGACGTAAGACTGGAAATTGACATAAGACTGCTGCAAATCACATCGAATGGAAGATGCTATAAGAGCACACACTGAAACTTTAAATAATTTTAATGAGGTGTCTATATATGTTGTTGATGACACTAAAGGTACCATCCAGATTAGAGTTCCGTGTTAAGCATTGCTTTATCAACAACAATCATAACAAAATCTCTGAATAAATCAACGTAATAAAAAAGTTCAACATGGCAACGCATTCAATATCGTCAACATTCTGAAATATAATGGCAAACCAATGTCTTTAATAAAAGTCATAAGAGGGTGGGCATGGACATCGTGTGGTGGTTATGTAAACTGCAAATATCATTTTGTACTAATTCATACA